>SNQJ01S0000938.1:145412-202366 GCA_010110895.2 Picea sitchensis
TTTGGATACCATAATCCAAACTCTTATGTTCCTTTGAGATATCTGAAAATCCTCTTCACTGCTAATACATGTGATTCCTTTGGTGTTGCTTGAAATCGTGCCACCTGTCCAACTGCTTGCATTACATCTTCTCTGGATGCTGTCACATATAGTAGGATACCAATCATTGACCTGTATTTCCTCTGATCTGTAGACTTTGAATCATCATATTTACTTAACCTGCAACTGGTTTACATGGGAGTTATAACTGGTTTGCAATCTTCCATTCCAAACCTCTTTATCATTTCTCTGATATAATTGGTTTGAGAAATAAAATTTCCTTGGTGGCTTTGATGTATCTAAAGTCCCATAAATAAGGATAGTTCTCTAGGTAATGACATTTCAAATTCATTCTGCATATCCTTTGCAAATTTCTGGCTTAACCTTTCATCATCACTACCAAAAATAATATCATCAACATAAACTTCCATTAATAAAATACTATATTGACTTACCTTGATGTAGAGGTTGTTGTCTACATTTCCTTTTCTGAACCCTTCCTGATGTAGATATTTATCTAGTCTAGAGTACCATTCTCTAGGATCATGTTTTAGACCATACAAATCCTTCTTTAATTTACACACATAATCTACGTTCTCTGACAACTGAAATCCTTTTGGTTTTTCAATGTAGAATTTTTCTTCAAGTTCCCTATTTAGAAAAGTTGATTTTACGTCCATCTGATACACTTTAATATTTTTGGAGCATGCATAAGATAAAAGCAATCAGATTGCTTCCATTCTAGCAACTAGGGAAAATGTCTCTTCAAAGTCGATTCCTTCAACTTGTGCATATCCTTTACATACCAATCTAGATTTGTTCCTTGTAACATGTCCATCTTCATTCAATTTATTCATGTATACCCACTTTGTGCCAATCACATTCTTATCCTTTGGTCTTGGAAACAATTACCAAGTATCATTTTTCTCTATTTGATCTAATTCTTCATCCATGGCCTTATTACAAAATTCATCCTTGCTGGCCTCTTCAAAACAGGTTGGTTCAATTGTAGATGAGAGTGTTAGGTGTGTTTGTTCTGGTGAATGGATTCTTCTTCTAGTCTCAACTCTTACATCTTTGTTTCCGATAATATGATCTGAAGGATGATTCTTTTGTACTTATCTGCTAGGTGTCTTTGGAGGCACTTGTTGAACTTGATCTTCTTCTTCTATCAGATCTTCTTCATCTTCCCCTTCTAGTTCCTTTTCATCTTCTGCTTGTTCGCAAACTTGTTCCATTGATTCATTTTATTTTTCTTTTAATTCTTATCTACCTGTTTCATCAATTCTTACGTTGATGTTTTCCACAAATTTGTTCAATCTCAGGTTGTAACACTTGTATGATTTACTTGTACTTGAGTAACAAACAAGTACTCCATTGTCCATACGAGAGTCAAACTTTCCCATTCTTCCATCTTCTCTTTTGATGTAGCATTTTCTCCCAAAAAATCTGAAGTGCTTCACATTTGTTGGTCTTCCTTTCCATAGTTCGTAGAGAGTTTTGTCAGTATTGTTTATGAGCATTACTCTGTTTTGAATGTGAACTGCTATATGCACTACCTGTGTCCAAAAAATATTTGTCAATTTGGAATCTATTAGCATTGTTCGAGCTATTTTCTACACTGTCTTGTTCTTTCTTTCAACAACTCAATTCTGTTGAGGGGACCTAGAAATGGAGAATTTCCTTTTTATTCCATGATTATTGTAGTAGTCTATAAATTCATTTGAATTGAAATATCCTCCATTATTAGATATCAAACATTTGATTTTTGAATCCATTTCATTTTCAACCATTTCCTTGTAGATATTGAAGTTTTCAAAATCTTCTGACTTATTCTTGAGAAAGCAAACTGCAGTCAGTCTTGTATAATCATAAACTAATAACATAAAGTATTTCTCACATTTTAAACCCTTTGTTGTAGTTGGTCCAACTAGATCAGTATGCACAATTTCCAGTGGTTTTGTCGTTGAATATTCCTTTGATTTGAATTTGGTCTTTGTTTTCTTTCCTTGTTGATAATGCTTGCATAAAGTCTTGGTTGGTTTCGTGATCTGGGGCATTTCTCCGATTGCTTCTCTTTTGTTGACTTTGACAAGGTTATCAAAATGTATGTGACCCATTCTTCTATTCCATAACCAAATTTCATCTCCTTTCCTAGACAACACTTTTCATTTCCAATTTCACTTAACACATATATGTTTCTTGAAGTTCTTGCAGTTGTAGCAATCAATTTTCCTGAACCTTCTTTTCTTATCTCACACTTTTGTGAATCAAAAGTAACTTTTTGACCTTGGTCACACATTTGAATCACACTTAGAAGATTATGTTTCATATCTTCTACTAGTAGAACATTTTCTTCCTTTGTATTCTTTTTCCCAATTCTAACTGTGCATTTTCCAATGATTTTAGCTTAATCATCATTTCCGAAGGAGACTGATCCATCTCTTTCCTTTATTAAAGTAAGAAACCCATATCTATCACCTGTCATGTGTTTTTAACAGCCATTGTCAACATACCAACCATGTTTATTCCACTTATCTTGTGGAGCAAGTGTGCATTCTTCATTGCTATATTGATTCTTCTTTCTTATCCATGTCCTTTTCTGAGCTTCCTGTCTGTGATTGTTGTTATTCTATTGTGGTTCTCTAGGAGGGGTGGTCATTCTGCAATCTTTGGCCATGTGTCCAAAGTTGTTACATTTGTAACATTCCACTTCAGTGCTCAAGGATTCAAACCTGTTGTAACTTCTTCTATGTGTTTCACTAGGCCTTCTTGGATAACCCTTTTGTGTATGACTTTCAAATTTGTTTATGTTCCTGTTGTTAGCTTTGCAATTCACAGCTTTATGTCCAAAATTATTACATACATAACATAAACCAAAAAAAATAGTTTGATACCTAGGATTTGAATATCTTCTGAAAGGAGGTACTCTTATGAATTATTCTTCTTCTTGCGGCCTATCTGTCGGTTGGTGATTCTGAAATCTGAATCTTCTCGGTGGAGTAGTGTCCATGTAATATTCCTTGTAGATCTTCCTATCCCCTTTGATTGTTTCTGCATAGATTTTTGGATATGTTTCTTGCTCTGTTGTTTTGGAGCTTGATCCATTTTCTATCTGATTGTATCCAAGTTTGGACTTGTCATGATGCGGTTTTTTATTGCTGATAATGTCATCCAAAACTTTTGAGTTGTTCTGCATATTTTTCTTTTGAAGATCCTTTCTTAATGTGACAATCTCTGCTTCCAAATTTCCAATGACCCTGTGTTTTTCTTGTAGATGTTCTTTAAGTGTTTCTTCAATTCTTTTATCTTCTTCTATTTGAACGTTCAAATTTGTGATCATTTGTTCTAGTTCTTGAGTGTCTTCTTTCTTGTCTAGTTCTGCTTGTAGTTTCTTTTTTTTCTTCTTTTCTCTTCTGATAACTTCTATGGCACACATCAATTCTTCTCGATAGTCAACTTCTACCTCTTCATATTCTTCTTCATCTTCTTCATATTCTTCTTCAGAGTCTTCTTTATCAAATTCTTCCATTGCCATGAATAGAAATCCTTTTATCTCACTGTCACAGACTTCATCTTCATTTGATGATGAGATGTCTTCTTTGGTGCATAAGATTTTCTTGAAAACTTTCTTTGTGGTTCTCTTTCCTTTATATGTTTGTTTTCTATTTGAGTAACCTTCATCATGTATCTTTTTCTTATGAGGATGTTTGTTAGCAAAATGACCAATACCATTACAATTAAAACAAATCAAATGAATCTTACCTCTATACATGTCGTTGGTTCTTTTGTTCAATCTTTTGACAAAGTTGGCCACTTATTCATCATCTTTTGAGACTTCACTGTTTCTTCTAAGTTATTTTTCTTTTTTCTTTGACTTTTTGGATGCTTTGAAGGTTGCTTCTTTTGTATCTAGATTTTTCTATTCAGTTCTCATTTCATATGCTTTGAAGATTCCATGTAATTCGTCCATGCTTATTGAGTTCAAATATGCTCTTTCTTCTAGTTCTGGTATCTTAGGGTCAAATATCATAGGAAGATATATTAGTACCTTTCGAAGAATTAAAGATTCTTCGATTTTTTCTCCCAATACTATGATTTCATTTACTGTTTCATCAAATCATAAAAAGTAAGATGCAATATTCTCATATTCCTTCATATTAAGTTGTTCGAATTGACCTCTGTAAGTTTGAAGCTTTGTTGATTTGACTTTTCAATCTCCTTCATAAATATTTCGAAGTTTGTCCCAAATCTCTTTAGCGGATTTACAATGTGCAACGTTGGTGAATACCGTTTCACTAATACCATTCAGAAGTGAATTTGTGGCTTTGGAATTATTCTGACTGAGTTTCACTGCTTTGTCATTTGTTGGCGGAATTGTCGATACTGTGTATCCATCTACAATTGATTGTCAAATTTCAAATCCATGTGCTTGTATATATGTATTCATCCTTATGCTCCAAAATGCATACTTTTTTCCATCAAACTGTGGTATTCCATTTTTATACAAGTTGTTTCTCTCCATGATCTTCCTTTAAGTGTTTAAACTGATTTCTAAAGGAACCCACTCTGATACCAATTGTTGGATTACTGAGAGGGGTGGTGAATCGGTAATAGAGAAATTTAATCCTTTTTAACCATATAGTGTAAGTGTTATATCAATGTAGCATTATCACCCAATAATTGCAGAGTAAATAAACAATGAACAAATGAGAAATAATACACATACACAATACACCAGTGCTTTTACATGGTAACCCAAAGCTAGAGAAAACAACATAATGTTTTTTTTATATGTCTTGAAGAATTACATTCATTGGAAGCACCAACTTCCTTTGTTTTCCAGTTGCAATTGGAAGGAGGCTCCAACCCCCTAGTTTCTTAGGATACAACCTGAGGGAATCTCAAACTCCCCAATTCTCTGTCTACAACCAGAAGGAGGCTACAACCCCATAAGTTCTCTGGCTACAACCGGAAGGTGGCTATAACCACCTTTCCTTGCCCCGTCCAACTGCCCTGAAATATAAATGCCAAATGTAGACATCATGTTGTTGGAACAGAGGCAAACCCAGGGTTCAACGCTACAACAATAGACCAACAAAACCCTAACTATCAACCCTTTCGGCAACACCTGCAAAGAAGATGAAGTCTCACTTGAGGTAGAGACAGGGGTGGTTGTAGGACTCCAGTGTCTGTAACCTTAGTTGGGACACATATATGTGATTCTAATCACTTAACAAAGAACTCAACAGTTATATTTATCAATATTTAGTTCTTAGTTACAGCGCAGTTAAACCCTAATTATAGTACAACATAGTATTCAACCAGATCTAGCATCTAACGACACTTAGCATGACGAAACAAATCAAATATTAATAGGTTCAACACTAATAACATGTATATCAGTCAGATATAACATCCATCCATATTATTAATAACTAAGCACATTAACATATAATCACATCAACACATTGCACAAAGAAGAGTAACACAACATGTACGTGGTTCACCTCCACCTTGGGGCTATGCCCACCAACTCTTTGTCAGCTTCTTTATTAGCTTCTTCAATAGGTTACATGCACAGAGCCTCAAAAACCCTACTCCGTAGAGGATAGGATATCTGCGCATCTCGCTAGATCCTCCTTCCCTGAGTAGATCTAAGGGCACAACCTTCTATAGTCTCTTACAATGACTTGCACTTAACCCCACAAGTCTCACATAGTATGCACCAAAGCACTTACAACTCTTGATCACACAGATCCAACTCTAGCACTTATCCAACTTGAAACAACTCAACTACTTCTTACATTTCCTAGCTTTCAATTTATACATACAAAATAGGCCTAAACATGGGTAAACCCATGGGCCGACATTCCCATAACCGTTACATAATCCCAAATCCTAAAAAGGGCCCTAAAAGGGGCCAAGATCCCGCGATATATGCTTCCTCTTGCGCTCCACCTTCGATAGCCTGTCAAATTCCCAAAATCCGGTCAAACATGACCAAGAATCCTCAAAACTTGGTCAAGGGACTATAGGCCCCCAACACTCACCTGTGACTCGCCTCGATTCACTCTGATATGACTAGTTCTACTTCAAAATCCTCGAGCTTGGCTTGAGTTTCTTCAACTTTTCGTTGTGCTATGGACTCCTATTTAGTGAACTCTTGTATGACTGCTTCATTGACAGGTCCCTCGAGGCATTGTTCAACTGCAGTGACAACTTGCTCCAGTTGCGCTCCTCGACCTTTGATTTCTGTGAACAGTTGGTAATCCTCGTCCTGTACTTGTTGGAGCCTCTGAGTTACTTCCATATATATGCTCTGAATAGTATGGACCTGTTGTTGGGCAGTGCACTACTCTTGGGATTGCCTCATTCTTTCCACAGCTGACAGGGGCTTCAACTATGCCTGTATTGTCTCTTCTTGATACTTCACTTCCTGGAGCTGCGACTCCAATGCGTTTAGTTATGGATTCTCAGTTAGTTGCTTGTAGGTCTGGGCACTGTGATCACTCAGTTTCTTGAATTCAAGGGAAAGGAATTTTGTTCTTTCAATTGCGCTTCGAGCAATTGCTTCCCTTTGGTCCCTTACATCCCGTGGGGTGTCAGGTACAGTGCGGAGCTCTAAATATGTTATTCGTTGTTCTAGTTGTTGGACAACTTCTGTGAGATTCTCTACTTGATGTGTTACTCAGTCTTCAACCTATAGCTCTAAGCCTGTCACAGAGCAGAGGGCTTTGTTTACTGCTTCTTTTACTTTGAGCTTCTCTACGAGCAACTATTCTTTCTCTTGCTACATATGTTCTTTCTCCACTTCAAACTTGGCCTGAAGATCAATCTTCTCCTATTATACAATTCTACGTTGTTCTTTAATGTCTCCTTGTACTTGCTTCAAGGTCTGGGTAGCTTTTTCTACTTCTTCTTGTGCACAACAAAGACGAGATTCGACCGCATAAGCTAATTGGCAGAGTTGGGCTGGCTCATCCCCCAAATCTAGTTCCCCTGATGACAGGGGCACAGTGGACACTGCATGGATGGACTAAAGGGCTTGTTGTACCCCTCGGAACTCAACCTTAAGTCTATCATACATTATCTCCTTCTTAGCTTCTTATTTCTCCATGATTTCTAGCGAAGCATCATTGAGGGTTGCTATGATGAAGTAGAAGTCATCAATAGTAAGTACGGTCTTCATCTTGGTCACGGTGGCTCTCGATTTCTTCCGGGAAGAAGGTTTCAGGGGAGAAACCTTCCTCTTCTTCAGGGGATTGGTCTCATCTCTCTGTAGTGTTACTTTGCCTTTCTTTTGTTCAGCTCCTGTACCATTTATTTCTTCTGCTTTGTCATCACCCCCTCAGTCAGGTGATACTCAAGCAGTCTTTCCTGAGGCACTGCTTAATTCTTGTACTTCTTCGGTCTTCTTCGTTTTACTGGGTCCGGGCATATCGTGCGCAGTTTCTGGGCTTTCAAGGTCGAACATCTCTATAGGGTCTGCTGGAATAAGGAGGTCTACCGACCAGTCCTTAGTGACCTCCTCAAGATCCTCTTCTGTGAGCTTGTAGTATGACTGCAGTTGTTCCTTATGTTCATCGACTCGCGTTGTAAGGTAGAAGAAGTGTCGATCTGCGCAAAACTTCATTAGAGGTAGAAATATCTATAAGGTGTTCGGATTCATGCAAGGTTATGCTTCTATGGATATCTTCAACTGAAGGTAGTACGTGTGAAAAACAACGTTCGATTGCCACTGTTTTTTCATATCACTCGAGTACCAAAGGGTAGCGAACTTCACAACAAGCGGATTGAATGGTTCAATATACAAGAAGGTCTCACCTTTCGGCATCTCCAAGAAACAAAGGTGATAAGGATCAAGAGCCAGCTGAAATGGAACTCATAGCCCTGATCCTAGGCTTCGCAACAGTCTAGCTCCAGTTGATTCACCAGGTACTTCTCCCAGTTCATCTATAAACCTTCTACGCACTTTCCCGCGAGGTCAAAAACAAAGCATGTGACCTACGTAGGTCTGTTCTTCCTTACTAAATTTCTTGCAATTAACTGATAGGCGAGGTGCACTGCGCCATTTTGTATGGAGGCCACCTTGTAGCCTCGCATTCCCTTTAATTCAACATCGCCATATGTATCCTTGATTTTCTGTGCTAGTGCACGGTCTATGGCTTTTCCTAGATAGAAATCCTGTGGATCTGGTCCTTTCATACTCAAGCCTGTGATCCTATGGATCAATGTCGGGTTGACTTTAATACTATGGTCTAGCCATAGGTAACCGCCATGGTAACATGAATTCAGTAACTTGACATAGGAATTCACTTCCTAGTGCCTTCCGATGTGTGGGATCTTCATGACATTTAATAGAGTGGAATGCGCGAGTTTCATCGTCCACGACCGAGGGATTATATTTGAGTTCTTCCCCTTCGTCTTGGTCAGGTACTTATACGGGGCAAGCATATTGTAGTTTTTGTGATCTCTGAGGTTGAAGTCACTAAACTTCAACGTTGTGATCTTATCATGTTGTACGCAAACTACAGGTATCCTCATAGGGAGGTATGCAGTAATCATCATGTACTCAAATTCTCTTGGCACACTATCTCGACTCACTGCCCCGGCTAGAGGTGGGATGTAATCCAACAATATGGATGGGATCAGTTTCGCATTTTCTAGGTCATCTTTGTGTTTGGTTCTCTTTTCTACCGATGGTTAGGATGATCTGGCTCCATGAGTAGTCGACAGAGAGGCTTGTATTCCTCTCATCGATGATGCTTGAACACTTTCATACATCTCTCTTTCAGGCATTACTCTTTCAGTCATTAGGTCAATCAGAACTTCTTCAGCAATTTTCTCTGCAGCACTAATCTTGTCCGACATGCACGCTCGTGGTTGAATGTCTAGGGTTTGAAGAGTAACTGTTTGATGCAATAGGATAGATGGCACTAACGCGGTGGTCACTATGTGAAATCAACTATGCTGGGAGCTCTGATAGTCACGATTGGAAAAAGTGTTCTCATTGTGTGGCACAACAGGATAATGTTATTGTTACAAGTCTAGATTTCAAGATACTTAAATTAAATCACCAAGCTATCCTACTTCTCAAATTGTGGGAAGTTAAATGCCACGCTTTGTAGTAAAAACAAATCACTCTTGAAGAAAGTAAATCACTCTTTCGGAAAGTAAATCACACTTTTGAATAGTAAATCACTCTTGCAAAAAGTAAATCACACTTGCAGAAAGTAAATCACACTTGCAGAAAGTAAATTACTCTTGCAGAAAGTAGATCACACTTGCAGAAAGAAAAATTATACTAATGGTGACTTGATCAAGTACAATGATGATCTAGACTTGTTATAATGCTCACACATTTAATGACGATCATGAAAAAAAAAGAATATCAATCCCAAACTGCTGAAGAATAAATCTACCATAACTCAAAATGAAAGAAAAATAAAGTGAAGCAGTGAGCAGAGTTGCAACAATGTAGATGCAACAAAATATTTACAATTATGTGAGTTGCAACAATAGATATATAACACAAAATTTTGCAACGATGCAAGTCACGAAAACCGGATTTGCATCCATAGATATACAATGATGCGAACAACATGAGTTGTAGCAGTGTATGTGATTGCAAACTTACAAGGATTGTGTTGGTTGTGGAACTTGCTTATCTTCCTGATTCAAAGGTCTTTGTTTTCAACCATGTTTATACCCCATGAATACTTTACACCCCAAAATAATGTACACTCATCCATGCAGGGGAGTGTATGGGGGATTACCCCCCCTGTAGGGTCTAAGGGCAAGCGGGAGTTCAGGGGCAAAGCCCCCGAAGGAAAAAATGCCTTGTAAATGTATATTGTAATTTCATTGTAAATCTGGACTATTCATTATTGGGTCGCAGATCTAATGGTAGAAGTTATGTTAAGGATTTTTTCCCTATAAGGAAACCCTCTTTTATGAGGGAAGTGTATTGTGGCTATGTATGATAGCAAATATTGTATACTGAGAGAGGAGACTGTGAGACAAAGAAGAGGAAGTTACAATTGGTTTGTTGTAGGTTGTATCCCTTCATTTGTTGGATAATAATAAAGGAAGGACCTGACAATTTCTCTGGTGGACGTAGCCCACAGTGGGTGAACCAGGTATATCTGTGTCTCTATTGTATTTTGTATCTTCTGTGTTTTATTTCCACATTTATTTTATTTTATTTCTTTGTGATCCTGTTATTCTAACAACTAGTATCAGAGAGAAAGGTAACTCGTAGGAAAAGAGGGTTCCTGGTTCGAGTGGAAGCAATGGCGGAAGATGGAAAGTTTAGGGTCGATAAATTTAATGGCCAAAACTACTAGTTATGGAAGATGCAGATGGAAGGTTATTTATATCAGAATGATCTATTCCTACCATTGGGTAGAATAGCAAAGAAGTTGACGACTATGAAGGACGAAGAATGGGAGATTCTTGACAGAAAGGCTCTAGGAATGATATAGTTGAGCTTGGAAGCGTTGGTGGCTTTCAATATTTTGAAAGAAAATACAACGAAGGATTTGATGGATGCATTGGCTAAATTGTATGAAAAACCATCGACATCCAATAAGGTATTTGTAATGAAGGGATTATTTAATATGAAGATGTCAGAAGGTGGGTATGTTGCAGATCATTTAAATGAATTTAATACGGTTACTAATCAACTAAGTTCTATAAAAGTGGACTTTAATGATTAGGTCAGGGCTCTTCTAATATTGTGCTCATTTCCAGAAAGATGGAATGGATTGGTCATGGCTGTAAGTAACTGTATCTCTGGTTCAAATACTTTAAAATTTGATGATGTTGTTGGTGTTATCCTTAGTGAGGAAATGCGACGAAAAAGCACAGGTGAGACATCAGGTAATTCATTGAACATGGAGAACAGGGGAAGACAAAAGGATAGAGGAAAGGGCTCAAGGAACCGTGGGAATTCTAAAAAGGGAAGATCCAAATCCAGACTTGGAAAGATAGAGTGTTGGAATTGTGGGAAGAAAGGACATCTGAAGAAATACTGTAGAGCTCCAAAGAAACAAAGAGATGGACAACAGGAGAAAAATCAGGAAGCAAATGTAACAGGTGATGTGTTACAAGATGCTTTGATTCTTTTTGTAGATAATATTTTTTAGTCTTGGTTGGTAGATTCAAGGGTTTCATGTCATGCCACACCCCATAGGAAATTTTTTATAGATTACGTTCAAGGTGATTTTGGACAAGTTCATTTGGGTGATGATGCACCATGCAAAATTGTTGGAATGGGAAAGGTAAAAATAAAGTAAAGCAATGAAAACCAATGGTTTTTGAAAGAGGTAAGACATGTTCTAGATATAAGGAAAATCTAATTTCAATGGGACAGTTGGAAAGCGAAGGTTGTATATCCATATTTATAGATAAGGTGTGGAAGGTAACCAAAGGATAATTGATGATAGAAAAAGAAGAGAAGGCAGGTACATTGTATTTATGTACTGGTAATACTGAGTCTTCTATCTCTTTAGCTTCTACAAGAGTGGATACAACACTGTGGCATCATAGACTTGGACACATGAGTGAGAAGGGGATGCAGATACTTCACAAAATAAATTTGTTGCTATATCTTAAACAAATTGATTTGGATTTCTGTGAGCATTGTGTTTATGGAAAACATAAGAGAGTCAGATTTATCAGAGTCGAAAAAGAAAAGAAGAGTAAAAGGTTAGAGCTTGTGCATAGAGATGTATGGGGACCAAATCGGGTATCATCTCTTGGTGGCTCTCGTTATTATGTTACTTTTATTGATGATGCAACTAGAAAAACTTGGGTTTATTGCATTCGACAAAAATCTGATGTTTTTGATACTTTTAAGAAANCATCTCTTGGTGGCTCTCGTTATTATGTTACTTTTATTGATGATGCAACTAGAAAAACTTGGGTTTATTGCATTCGACAAAAATCTGATGTTTTTGATACTTTTAAGAAATGGAAAGCTTTGGTTGAGAATGAGATGGGAAAAAGGTTGAAGTGTCTCAAATCAGAAAATGGAGGTGAATATTGTAGCAAGGAATTTTATGATTATTGTTCATACGATGGGATTTGTAGAGAGAATATAGTTCCAAGAACACCACAAGAAAATGGTGTGTCAGAAAAGGATGAATAGAACAATCATGGAGCGTGCAAGGAGTATGAGATTGCATGTTGGTTTTCCATTCTAGTTCTGGCCAAATTTTGTAGATACTATTGTTTACTTAATAAACATAATACCTTCAAGCTCTTTGGATGGTAGAATTCTAGACGAGGCATGGACAGGTAAAAAGGTAAACTATTCTTTTTTGAAGACTTTCGGTTGTGAAGAATTTGTCCATATTGATAAAGAAAATAGAACAAAGCTTGAGGAAAAATCCAAGAAGTGTACCTTTATTGGATATGGTGTTAATGGTTTTGTTTATCTCTTATGGGATTATGAAAATAAAAAAATCATTAGGAGTAGAGATGTCATATTCAATGAAAAGGTCATGTACAAAGATCGGTTGCAGGGAAAGAAACAGGAAAAAGAAAAACCAGAATACATAGTGCTTGATGAGATCACTGAAAAATAAATTCCAAAGGAACCATAAAATCAAAATGTACAACAACAGGATCAAAAGGTACCTCAAACTCTTACAAGTGTTGTTAGAAGATCTACCAGTTTAAGTAGACCCCCTGAACGATACTCTCCTTAATTGTATTATTTATTGTTGGCTGATTCTGGTGAACTAGAATGTTATGAAGAGGCAATGTAGGTAGAAACCAAAAAATAGTGGGATCAATGTAAGAAAGAGGAAATGGATTCCGTGGTAAAAAACCATACTTGGGACTTGGTTCAATTGCCTGCAAGAAAAAGAGCATTGCAGAATAAATGGGTTTACAAGTTGAAGGAAGAATATGGAGGAAAAAAGCGGTACAAGGCTAGACTTGTTGTAAAGGGGTTTGCACAAAAGAAAGGTATAGATTTTGATGAAATATTTTTCTCATGTTGTTAAAATGACTTCAATTGGGACTATTTTAAGTCTTGTGGAAGTAGAAGGTTTTCATCTTGAATAGTTAGATGTAAAAACAACGGGGATTTGGAGGAAGAGATTTATATGCAACAACCATAGGGGTATGAGGTCAAAGGGAAGGAGAATTTGGTATGTAGGTTGAAGAATAGCGTGTATGGACTAAAGAAAGCTCCAAGGCAGTGGTATTTGAAGTTTGACAGGTTTATGACAAAACAGGGTTATAGTAGATGTCATTCTGATCACTGTGTTTATTTTAAAAGGCTAGAAAATGGAAGCTATATTATATTTCTATTGTATGTAGATCACATGCTTATTGCAGGGTCTAATATGCAGGATATAAATGTCCTCAAGAATAAATTAGCTAATTCATTTGTGATGAAGGATTTGGGTGCTGTAAAGAAAATCCTTGGTATGAGAATAACAAGAGACAGGAAAAATTGCAAATTGACATTCTCTCAGGGTGAGTACATAGAGAAGATGTTGGAGAGGTTTAGAATGCAAAATGGAAAACCAGTTAGTACAGCTTTGGCCAATCATTTCAAATTAGCTAAGGAAATGTGTCCTGAGACACAGGAGGAGATAGAATACATGTCCATGGTCCCTTATTCATCAATGTTTGGCAGCTTGATGTATGTGATGGTTTCACAAGATTAGATATATGAACAATCTAGGTAAAGAACATGGGATTTGTGAGCAGGTATATGGCAGGAGGGAGTTGTGAGAAGGTATATGAACAATCTAGGTAAAGAACATTGGGATGCAGTAAAGTGGATTCTCAGGTATTTGAGAGGTACTTCTACTCATGCATTATGTTTTGGAGGTTGAGACACTTTTCTATAGGGATATGTTGATTCACATATGGGAGGTGATAAATATAGCAGGAGGAGCACCATAGGGTATGTTTTTACTATAGGTGGAACAACAATAAGCTGGATTTCGAAACTACAAAAGGTTGTGGCACTTTCAAAAATAGAAGCAGAGTATGTTGTTGGTACAGAGGCTAGTAAAGCAATGATTTGGTTACAGAGGTTTATGGAGGAATTGGGAAAGAAGAAGGAGAATAACAGGTTGTAATGTGACAGTGAGAGTGCCATTCATGTTGCAAATAACTCATCCTTCCATTCAAATACTAATCATATATAGCTGAGGTACCATTTCATATGATCTGTCTTGGAAGATGGACATTTGAAGTTGGAAAAGATACACACTAGCCAGAATCTTGCAGACATGTTAACAAAGGGAGTAACCAGGGAGAAACTGAGTTCTTTGTTAGTTTCAGTTGGTCTTCAAGCATGAAGGTAAAGATGATAAATTTTCCAAGTCCAAGAAGGTTCATAGTCCAACAGATACAACAATGATGGATTTGTTGAGATAAATATCCAAGTGGGATATTGTTGGTTGTGGAGCCTGATTATCTTCCTGATTCAGAGGTATTTGTTTTCAATCATGTTTATACCCCATGAAGAATTTACACCCCAGAATAATGTAGACTCATCCATGTGGGGGAGTGGAGGGGGGGTTACCCCCCTTGCGAGGTCTAGGGGCAAGCGAGACACCGACGAGAGTTCGGGGGCGAAGCCCTTAAAGGAAAATTTTCCTTGTAAATGTATATTGTAATTTCATTGTAAATATAGACCATTCATTATAAGGTCGCAAAACTAAAAGTAGAATTTATGTTAGGGTTTTTTTCCCTAGAAGGAAACCCTCTTTTATGAGGGAAATGTATTGCGACTATGTATGATAATGAATATTTTATTATGAGAGAGGATACTGTGAGAGAAATAAGAGGAAGTTACAACTGGTTTGTTGTAGGTTGTATCCCTTCATTTGATGGATAATAATAAAGGAAGGACCTGGAAATTTCTCTGGTGGATGTAGCCCACATTGGGTGAAACACGTATATCTGTGTCTCTATTGTATTGTGTATCTTTTGTGTTTTATTTCCGCATTTATTTTATTTTATTGTTCTGTGATTTTGTTATTCTAACAGATTGAATCAAGCATCGAATTTCAACTTAATATTGCGAAACTCACATTATAAGGAAATCGAACATCAACCACACTTTGAATTGCAATGAACTATTCTACGAATCTAGAATTGCAACAAATTAAGAAAGAAAAACATCTTTGAAATAAAATAAGCAAAATTGAAATGCTAGATCCTACTTTGTAATATATAGGCAGTACTTGATGAAGAAGGGGGCCCTACCCCCTTAGACAAGGAAATGATCTACGAAATAAAATTAGCACGAAGGTTCAACGCATCATTACACAAACATGATGAAGAAATGGAATTATATTGCAAAACTCAGAAAGTTATAATAACAACTGAATGTTATCGCTAGATAGTACAACTAATGTCTAAAGTTAAAAAAAAGGGACGAATGGACAAAAATGAGAATTGATTTTTCATCCGTTTACATTGAAATTGCTGAATTTTAGCAAAGATTGGATGTGTGCTTACTGAGATCAGTTGAGCGATAGTTTGTAGGAAAACCAATTTCTCTTTTGGTTATCCACTTTCATTTTGTCATTTTCCTATGTGAGGGATGTTCCCTGACTGTCGGTTGTATTGTTGACTGTTGTGATGGAAACCTTTGCACTTGGAGTTGTAGAAATGACGTCATACTCAAAATTGAAACAATGATGTCTTCCTTATAATTGCAATAGCGGAGAGTGAAACTAGAGTTGTAGCAATTGTATTCTATTCGAAGTCGCAACAACGGAGAGAAATTGCATCCATTGTAAGGAGCTGAAACTATTGTAACGCAACCACTGCAATTTCTCTGTATAGAAATGTTAGTGCATGAATGTAAAAATTTCCTTAATAAATATGTAAGAATAACATAAAAATGGCATATGCATAAAGATTCATTCCTTATTGAAAAGTGTGACAAAACTGGATAAGGAAGGTGTCGAAAAGGAAATGATAGTGGAAAATGGTAATGAAAAAGGTACTAGATGGGTGCTGAAAGTATACCAATTTTGGCACCTGTCATCTCCCCCAACCCAAAATTGTTGCATGTCCCTATGCAACAATCAATATCTCAGAGTTAGAGGAATCAGGGTGACCATCAAGGTCACCGACACCAAATACTACTTTTTTTGCTTCCTTCTTCTTTTCACTGATGTCATGATCTGTTGTGACTCCTCTATTTTTTGTTAGTTCTTGCTCTGTTTTAGTCAGAGTAGTCTCATAAATTAACATAAAGTATGTGGCCTGGACAACTACTTCCCTTGTTTCTTTAGTTTGAGTTGTTTCCTGTAATATAATGAAGGGATCCCCTATAACAAGAGGAATTGCTACAGGGTAACTTGATTTCTCAGGTTCCCTTTGTTCATCAAGCTCATCCTTCAACATTTTGAAATTGAGTTGTAGCTTCGAGTTATTCATTATAAACATTATATTTTTCTTGACCAAATATGCATAAATAGGTAAGGAGTGTGGGATGCTTACCTAAGATGTGGCAGTAAGCTTCCTCTAAGGATCAATAGTCCTAGTTTTTTATTCCTATTTCCCTAGTTCTTGTGAATTAGTTGATTCATATCCACAAGTGTTTCCCGTTGGATCATTAAACTCTTCTTCTTCTCGTTCTTCCTTGTTTGAATTTTGTGAATTGGCAGGTTGTTCCCCAAGAGTACCTCTTACTAGTTCTTGTGTAATAGTAGGGGCCTTTTGTTCTGATTCTTCCTTCTCTTATGGATTGAAAATTTCTTCGTCAAGAGTGCCACTTTATAGTTCACCAAGAGCCATTTGTTCTTATGGAGGAGACTATGGATCGATATAGTGGTCTAGTTCTTATGTTTGATATTTTTGAGGCTTGGTAGAGTGTTCTCGAAGTGTTCTCTCTACCGGTTCTTGAGGAACAACAAGATCCTCTTTCTGTGATTCATCCTTTTGTGTTGTATCCTCTACCTCTCATGAAACCTATTCCACATAAGGACTCTCCACTAGTTCTTCTGGGATAGTGGGAGTTCTTTTGGTTTTTCATTGTCTGAATATGAAACAAGAAGGGAGATAATCCCTTCTCCCAATATTCCTTTTGTTGGTTCTTTCTTGTCACAAAAGGCATCTATGTCCAATCCCTTTTTGGCTTCCATATTGGTGTCCTATGTTGGTTATTGTGTGTCAACATAGGGTTTTATCTCTATTGTTTCATCCACTTCCAGGTCATTTCCCTCCACTGGTTCTTTTATGCCAGTGAAGGGTTTTGTCTCTATTGATTCACTTGTTTCCAAGCTGGTGTCCTCCTGTGCTTCTTCTTTTAGTTCAGTAGGATTTCATTTCTTTCGTTGAGTTGTATCCATGTGGCTTGTTTTTCGTTTATTTGGAACGAGGGTTTGCCTCTTTTTAAACCCTTTGACTCTCTTTGTAGGGGGTTTAGTGAAGGTTACCTCAACATCGACGTCATGGATTTCCTTTGTCGGAGTTGCAACAGGCTATCCCCTTTTCCTAGTTGTCCTTACATATTTCTTTAGTGGAGGAGTTGCAACAACTAGGCTCACTATATTTTCAACACTATTATATAGCAAAGGAGTTGAAACCATGGATTTTTTCAGTGTTGGAAGTGCATGGATTTCTTTTTGGGATACATGAAGTGCAACCACTTCGCTTTCAGAGAGTATAACATGTGGTCAAATAATGTTGTTCCAAGTACAACCTTCCCTGTGTAGGGAACATTCCACCAAGATCTTGATAAGGACATGGTGTAAGATGGTGTTCCTAGGGTTATTTTCCCTTTACATGAGTGTTGTCATCATCTACATTGTTTTGAACAGAAAGTATGACATATTAATGGGTTGATAATGTCAAACATGATCCAAACGTTGGATGTGTTGGACATAGTCAGCCCCATAGCAGCCTTCACAGGTGAAATATGATTGCACTAATATGGCTACATTTTTTTAGGGGTGTGGGAGAGACTATCATTCGAATCTTGTGCCTTTATTTACTAAGGCCTCTCCAACTTCAAGGAATTGCCTCAAAATTTTAGCCTGGGAGGTCCTTCTAGTGTACCATCTCTCGCCTGTCCTTAGTAAACTGGTGACTTCTTCCAGTGTCTCTTCAGTGAATTCTACTTGAGCACCTTCTATCGTGGAATATTTGGCTTTGTAATTCAACACAAACTCGATATCTACTCCATCGTCATATCCCTGTAGGCATTGCACATATTCCATCATTTTGGGTATGTCTTATATTCTTTGTATGGTTAGAACTAGTGTCTACGTTGCGTTGGGTGTGTGGTGGGGTAAGATCAAGGTGGAGCGCCCCCTTTCTCGGGGGTTCACAGGGGGATAAGATCCCCCCTATGCGAGAGTTGGGGGGAAACGTCCTCGAAAATGTTTTTTTGATGGTTTTTGTGTCCATTTTTGGGAGGTTTTTCGACACGTGGTTTTCTCCGATGGTTTTCTATTTTTGGTTAAGGAATTAGGGTTGTTGACTAATATGATTTATTGGATTAGGGTTTTGGATTCTACGAGATCCTATATGTATATTGTATTGTAAAAAATTTATGATATGAATGAATATAAAATATTCTAGTTTTCTCGGTTTGGGTTTCCAGGGGAAAAATATTTGTGTAATGTGTTTATTTTCCGTTGTATCTTTTTTGTTCTTTTATTGAAAATATGTTTGCAGTAAATAATTGTACAAGGTTAAAATCTACATTTTGTATCAAAGAAATTATTGGCTTTAGGGGGATGCCTTTGTGGTTAGGAGTTTGGCTCAGGACTATGATAATCCTTTTTACAGTGGGATATCTACGGTATTGATTCTTCAAGTGAAAATAAAGGGAAAGAAGTTCGAAAATAGAGATCAAAAAATTTAATGGGAAAAGTTTTGAGATTTGGAATCTCAAGATGGAAGATCTGTTGGTAGACAGATACTAGTGGATCATGGTGGATCTAGGTGTTGCACCTACAAGAATGTCAAAATAGAACAGGGAAAATTTGGATCAGAAGGAGAAGAGCACAATCCGATTGTATCTCTCAAATTTATTATTGCTAAATGTGTCAGGGGAAGCTACAACCAAGGAGTCATGGGATAATTTGGGGAGCTTGTATTAGTCTAAGTCCCTATTAAATAAATTGTTCCTGTGGAAGAAGTTGTATAACATAAGGATGAGAGATGGAGAGTCGGTGACAGAGCATCTGAACACATTCAATACTGTGGTAAGTCAGTTATTATCTATTGAGATTAAAATTTCAGATGAAGATAAGTGTATAAATTTACTGTGCTCTTTACCATACTCGTGGGATGGTCTAGTTGTGACCATAGGTATTGATACAACTACCTTGAGTTTCGATGATGTGGTATCATCCTTGATGTTGAAGGATACGAGACAAAAGAACATGGAAGGATAGAGCACAGATGCATTATTTTCAAGAGGATGCTCCTAGGAAAGAAATAGATCTAAGTCCTCAAGTGGGAGATCTAAATCTAAGGTTAGATCTAAATCTCCCGGAATTTTTGTAAACGTATGTTGGAGATGTGGAAAACAAGAAAACTTAAAAAAGTAATATTGTAACACCCCCACGATGGGCGTGAATAAAAATAAAAATTTTATATTCTCATTTTCGAGCCAAATCAACTCTTTGACTCTCTACCGGGGTCTTGCTAACAAATCCTCGGACCTCATTGAACCCTGATTGTGCAAACACACATAAGACACGAGCTTTCCCCATACGACCACAAGGTATGACCGTGTGCTTATGAGAGATGCTTCACATTTTGGGACTTTCAGGATGCAAAGCCACCTAGACTCTCACTCCCGAACTCCCGACCTTCGGTTCCCTCCCAAGAAATTGGATCTACAACCCTATGCTATCCCCTCGATCAACAACTGTGATTGTATCTCAATTTTGCGTATTGGGATAATGAATTTGATCTAGCTCTGACTCTTTGTTCCCATAAATCCTGATTCCCATAACACCTAGCTAAACCCTCCGCCCATGTGACCGCTCAACACGACCAGTGGCTAAGTCTTCGAGCTTGTCAGGACTTTGCATGCCATGACTTCTCATTTCCTAGAACTCTCGGGTCCTGAAATGTCGATCCCTGAGTTAGAGCCTTAGCCAACTGCTAGCGCCTACCTTCTCCTTCTACCACATGACCCTGTCCTATGACCTAGGGCCAATCCACAGAGCATGTCAGGGTTTCATATACCGGGATTTCACGACTTACAAAACCGAGGGGTCTTGCCCTTTGGTCTCCCGGTTGCTGAAATGCCGAAACTCATTCACGCTTAAACTGACGACCCAGATCACTCCTGGATCAATGACCATGATCACATCGCGATTTCCCAAATAGTGAGTTTGTGCGGTCCTACACTTTGACCACTCCAAGTTGCAAGTCAGCGAAATGATACCCAACTGCCATGTGTCCTCTGTCGGTGGACGATTCCGATTTCTTTGGGACTTTCAGGACTTTGCCGAGTCCATTCTCCTGCCTATGCCAAGGTTAAGATTGATGGTAAATAGAACTCTGATAGATCCTTGGATCTACGGTCCTGGACCCCATTGCTACTTGCGAAGGCTGAAGGGGTCAAGGCATTAATGCCTGTGCTCCTCCTCTACATCCATTGGTCCTGACATATCTGGGGTATTTCCGAAAGGATTCCGACCATTCGTCTACTAAACGATGGAATACTCCCTTTCGAGAATTGGACTCGCTATCCTTTCTGAGCTTGAATCACGAAATTCAACCTCTCGGAGATTCAAACTCCCACGACTCTGAGACCTTAGAGAGATACTCTTTCTTGCATAAGGTTTCTAGACCCATATCGCATGAACCTTCAGACAGTTCTTGGGCAATTGTCCCTGATCTTAGTTGAGTCTATGGGTAAAGATTTGGTATGGTTCCAAGGTTTATGGGGTAATTCTCGGGGAAGAGTGCTCTCGAGGAGACTTCCTAGAATATTACGAGAATCAAGAAAACAAGACTATTATCAGTGGAGAGAACTCATGCCCCAGACTTAATCATTTGTACAGAAACCAACTATGGCATGTAAGTATACACATGCATCCATTATTTCCAGTCTAAAACACTAGGAAATCATTCCACATAGAAATCATTATGGGCGTATAAACATGAGCGTGTATTCATGATATTCAATTCAAAATACAAGGCATAAAACACTTATCATATCCACCAGGTGTGATGAAACTACTGATATGGGTGCTCATTTCCACCCAACCATAGGCTCAGTGACTCCAAACGGATTTACCACTAGCCACCCCTGAGATAAACCACGATGCTCTGAGATTCAATCTCTTAATTCCAACTCAATGGAAGTCAAGGACGAAGGCTACTCTCATTCTCTTGATACAGAAAAATAATCTAGGATGAAGGTTACTCTCCTTCTCCTATGTTCATAACTCTTTGTGTTTCCATAGTTTCTCCAGTTCTCTTCCACGATCCCTGTCGTGTGCACTCTCTCTACCCTTTACCACACTTCCTCTCTTGCCTTTTTCTCTGCAAGATTGTGTGTGGCACGAACTTCCCCATCCGTGGTCAGGTCTGAGAGATTTTATGGATGGGCAGTTCACCCCCATCCCCTCCTTAACTCTTGAGGAGCCTCCCCACCTACTAATCTGACGGGAAATTCATTCCAGGGTCAGAGAGTTGCTTTGGTCTTTGAGAAAGTAAAAACCAGTATGGTAATGGCTCGGTGGAAGTTAATGCAACCATTCCAGGTCCCTTCTTTCATTATCCATCGTGGTCTCTTTTAGCACATCCCCCTCTCAGTAGTCATCTAACACATATTCATAACATAATTTACATTTATCGACCTTTTATACAAAGGTCCATCAAAACAAACGTTCACACCTTCAAGTTTTCCATAGTTCCTGGCCAATACAGTTATATTTACAGACTGGGGGAAACAGGGTTTTGCAATTCCCTCCCCCTTAAAGGAACATCATCCTCGATGTTCTATCTATAAATATGACATGTATGTACAGAAGTAAACAAAATCAGATATGCTTGTTTCATGGCATCTTCCATTTCCCATGTAGCCTCATCGGGGCCAAAATGTTTCCACTGCACCTTGACCTGTGCAATGGTTTAGTTCCTGAGTGGGGTTTCCTTTCTGTCCAGTATGCATAGAGGTTCTGGCAGGAATTCTCCCTCCGATTCCACCTAGATCACAGACCAGTCAATTATATGATTAGAATCATGTACATATTTCTTCAACAATTAAACATGGAAAACATTATGTGCTTTTACTGTGGGAGGAAGTGCTAGCCTATAGGCTACAGGTCCCACTCTATCTATAACTTCAAAGGGTCCACAATACCGAGGTGCCAACTTGGCACAATCTCCCATCCTCAAGGAACTCTTCCTGGGCCTAACTCTGATATGACATGGACCAAGTAATGTATTTTCTTCTGGAAAACGTCACACTTGCTAAATTTGGCATAGAGCTGATGTTCTCTTAGCACTTGAAGTACAAGTCTAAGATGTTCCTCATGTTCCTCCCTATTCTTGGAGTAGATTAGTATATCATCAATAAAAAACAGTACAAATTTGTCTAGAAATTTGTTGAGCACATTGTTCATCAATCACATAAAAGTGGCAGGGGCATTGGTTAATTCAAATGGTACTAACACAAACTCATAGTGACCATATATCGTCCTGAAGGCAGTTTTGTGGATGTCTTCACCCTTCATTCAGACTTGATGGTATCCAGATCTCAAGTCAATCTTTGAGAATATGGAAGAACCTCCCAATTGATCAAAGAAGTCATCGATCTGGGGTAGGGGGTACTTGTTCTTTATGGTTACCTTATTGAATTGTCTATAGTCTATGCCCAGTCAGAGGGTACCATATTTCGTCTTCACAAACATGATTGGTGCTCCCCATGGGGACATGCTGGGTCAGATATAGCCTTTTTCCATCATTTCTTTTAGTTGTAGTTTAAGCTCAACTAGCTCAGGTGTGATCATCCTATAGGGTGTCCTAGATACTGGCACTGCTTCTGGTGCAAGTTCTATCGAGAAGACAATGTCCCTTCTCAGAGGTAGACCCAGTACCTCTTCTAGAAATACATCTCTATATTCTCTTAGTGTGGGGTGGTTTTCAAGGCTTGGTTTGTCATCTTCAGTTGATTCCAACACATGTATCGCATATAGTGGACATCCCTTTCTGAAATACTTTATCACTTGAAAGGTTGATATTTGTCTCACTGAGACAAGTTTTTGGATCCCTTGAAGGGTTATCCTTCTTCCTTCTTCACTTACACATTCTAAGGTTTTATGGTAACAGTCTAGTATGGATTTGTATGTGGAAAACCAGTCCATACCAATCAACAGGTCATACGATCCTAGGGGTAGTATGTTAAGGGTTTCTTGGGTGGGGAATTCACCCATAGTGAATTGGCAAGTTGGTATAACCTCCGCTACCTTTCTTTTGGTGCCAGTGGCTAACTATACCACCCATGGCTTGGCATGTTTATGTGGTTGTAATTTACACTTATCAACGGCCTGAGGGGCTATATAACTCAAATTTGAACCAGGGTCAATTAGAATAGACACTAGATGGTTGGTGATCATACCTTCCATCTCCACCACTGAAGCTTGGTGGTCAACTTGTTTATTATCCACAACTGCATAAATTTGTGGCATACTCCTGGCCACGTCATTGACGGTGGTGGATTCTTGGACGTTGTAAATTCTCTGACTGCTCTGTTGTCGGTGTGGGTAGTCTCTTAGTAGCTATTCTTCTCCACAACCCCAACATTTCAAGGGTTCTTTCTTTGGGTTATCAATCTTTCCTTGGGTAGGTCCAAAAGGTTTATTTCTGCTCTGGGAGGGGAAATTCTGTTGGTGTACACTTCGGGTCGGGAAGCTCATCCTTGAGTCCTTCTTATAGTTTTAAATCTTGGGGATTTAAACCCCTTTTTCTGGAATTCTAAACTATTCTTCTGCTTCCAGCCTTCGTGAGGTTCTGTCCAATGCCCAAGCTATTCATAACAATATCTTGCGTTTCGGATAGTGTCTTCTAGGGTCTTTGGCTCGTCAACCTCAATCTTGTTCTGATAGTCCTTAGGTAGTCCACTGATGAATCGTTGGACCTTTGATTTTTCTTCTTTTGTATAGGGTACGTACCTCAGTAACTCAATGAATCTGCTGACATATTCCTCTATGGTGAGTTGCCCTAGCTTCAGTTCATAAAACTCTTTAGTCTTTTCGTCGAAATATTTTTCTGACAGATACTTCGTCCTGAAGTATTTTTCAAACCATTCCCAAGACAGGTCTTCTTCATGAATCCCCTTCACATTCTTAAGGTCCTCCCACTAAATGGAAGATTTCCCATTCAGGCTGAAAGTGGCTACTCGGGCCTTCAAGTTTTCTGAGAAGACATGGACTCTGAAATACTTCTTTAGTCCAAGCAGCCAGGCCTCCACTTCCTCTCCCCTCTTTATCTCACTATCGAAAGAGGGTGGTTTGGCCTTCTTGAATTCTTCAAGGTTATAATTTTTGGAATTCTTTCATTTCTTCTGTTTCCTTCGAGAATGTGGACTAGTTCTGCTACTAGAAGATCCCTCTGAGTCACTAGCTTCCTTTCTAGAGAAATCGTCCGACGCTTGTTCCTTATCTCTGGGGTGGACCTTTCTCAAGGTTCTCTTCCTAGTGTGGCCACTTAAAAGTCCATGTTTTTGTATCTTAGGTGGACTTTGACTCCTCTTTATCTGTCGTTGGTCTGCGTGACTGGTGTCAGGTCCATGCTGTAATTGTCTTTGTATGTCGGATAAAATCTGCAACAAGACTGCATTAATTTTTGTTTACTTCTCTTTCTCTTTTATCAACCTCTCGTTGTCGGCCTTGCATCTCTGTAGTTCGACCATGAGGCTCCTCACAGTCTCATCTAGATCTTGAGGGGTCTTTACTTCCCTCCTTTCATCAGACTCTTTGTCTCTATTATGGGAGCCATTCCCCACTTCGTGGTGCGTCACCATTCTATACGTCTGTAGTTTCCCACGGTTGGTCGTCCGCTTGTGTGTAGACAAAAACACTTGTTGTTAGTCAACACTATATTCATTCACAACCAACACATAATTCATATTTCCTAAATGCATACACACAATAGGAATTTCATTCTTAACTTCGAATTTTGGTAAACGGGGTTAAGATAGAGCATTACTCTTTTTAAGAGTACTTCAAATGGAGTTTCTACACAATTCGTTCATGAGCCCAAGAAGGCCAAGTGTTGTAACCATGCTCTGATACCAATTTGTAACACCCCCATGATGCGTGTGAATAAAAATAATATTTTTATATTCTCATTTTCGAGCCAAATCAACTCTTTGACTCCCTACTAGGGTCCTGCTAACAAATCCACAAACCTCATTGAACCCTGACTGCGCAAACCCACAAAAGACGCGAGCTTTCCCCATACGACCACAAGGTATGACCGTGTGCTTATGAGAGATGCTTCGCATTTCGGGACTTTCAGGATGGGAAGCCACCCAGACTCTCACTCCTAAACTCCCGACCTCCGGTTCCCTCCCAAGAAATCAGATCTACAGTCCTGTGTTATCCCCTCGATCAACGACTATGATCGTATCACAATTTCACGTATTGGGATAATGAACATGAGCGAGCTCTAACTCTCCTTTCCCTAAAATCCTGATTCTCGTAACACCTAGCTAAACCCTCTGCCCATGTGACTGCTCAGCACGACCAAGAGCTGAGTCTTCGAGCTCGTCAAGACTTCATGTCCCTCGAATTCTCATTTCCTCGAACTCTCGAGTCCCGAAATGCCAATCCCCTAGTTAGACCCTTAGCCAAATGCTAGTGCCTAACTCCTCCTTCTACCACATGACCCTGTCCTATGACCTAAGGCCAATCCACAGAGTGCGTCGGGGTTTCATATACCAATATTTCATGACTTACAAAACTGAGGGGTCTTGCCCTTTGGTCTCCCGATTGTCGAAACACCGAAACTCGTTCACACTTACACTGATGGCCCATATCACTCCTGGATCAACGACCATGATCACGTCGCGATTTTGCAAATCATGAGTTTGTGCGGTCCTACCCTTTGACCACTCCAAGTCGCAAGTCAGCGAAATGCTACCTGACTGCCACGTGTCCTCTGCCGGTGGACGGTTCTGATTTCTTCGGGACTTTCAGGACTTTGCCGAGTCCATTCTTCTGCCTATGCCAAGGTTAAGATCGACGGTTAATATAACTCTGACAGATCCTTGGATCTATGGTCCTGGACCCCATCGCTACTTGCAAAGGCTGAAGGGGTCGAGGCATTAACGCCTGCGCTCCTCCTCTACATCCATTGGTCCTGACAGATCTGGGGTATTTATGAAAGGATTCTGACCGTTTGTCTACTAAACAATGAAATACTCCCTTTCGACATTTGGACTCGCTATCCTTTCCGAGCTTGAATCACGAAATTCAACCTCTCAGAGCTTCAAAATCCCATGACTCCAAGACCTTAGAGAGATACTCTTTCTTGCACAAGTTTTTTAGACCCGGATCACATGATCCTTCAAATGGTTCTTGGGAAATTGTCCCTGATCTTAGTCGAGTCTCTGGGTAAAGGTTCAGTACGGTTCCAAGGTTTATGGGGTAATTCCCGAGGAAGAGTGATCTCAAAGAGCCTTCCTATAATATTACGATAATAAATAAAACAAGACGATTCTCGGTGGATCAAACTCATGCCCCAGAATTAATCATTTGTATAGAAACCAACTATGGCATGTAAGTATACACATGCATCCATTATTTCCAGTCTAAAAAACCAGACAATCATACCACACATAAATCATTATCTGCATATAAACATGAGCGTGTATTCATGATATTCAATTCAAAGTACAAGGCATAAAACACTTATCAGATCCACCAGGCATGATGCAATTGCTAAGAAGGGTTCTCATTTCCACCCAACCGTAGGCTCAGTGACTCCAAACGGATTTACCACTAGCCACCCCATAGCTAGACCACGATGCTCTGAGATTCAATCTCTTACTTCTAGCTCAACGGAAGTCAAGGACGAAGGTTACTCTCCTCCTCCTGATACAAAAAAATAATCTAGGACAAAGGTTACTCTCCTTCTCCTATGTTCAGAACTCCCTATGTTTCCAGAGTTTCTCAAGTTCTCTTCCATGATCCTTGTCACGCGCGCTCTCTCTACCCTTTACCACACTTCCTCTCTTTCCTATTTCTCTACAAGATTGCATGTGGTGCGAATTTCCCTGTTCATGGTCAGGTTTGAAATATTTTACGGATGGGTGGTTCACCCCCATCCCCTCATTAACTCTTGAGGAGCCTCCCCACCTACCAATCTGACAGGAAATTCATTCCAGGGTCAGAGAGTTTCTTTGGTCTTTGAGAAAGTAAAAACCAATATGGTATTGGCTCAGTGGAAGTTAACACAACCATTCCAGGTCCCTTCCACCACCTTTCATTAGCCATCGTGGTCTCTTTTAGCACATCCTCCTCTCACAAGTCATGTAACACATATTCATAACATAATTTACATTTATCGACCTTTTATACAAAGGTCCATCAAAACAAATGTTCACACCTTCAAGTTTTCCTTGGTTCTTGGCCAATACAGTTATATTTACAGACTGGGGGAAACAGGGTGTTACAAATATAGATCCAAAAACGTTGAGAGAGTGAAGGGATCTGAAGGTTCTCCCTCTACAGAAGAAAATACCTCCAAGGAAGAAGGAGGGGATGTGTACTTGTCTTCTTCAAGCACAAATGAAAATCATGAGGCATGGTTGGTTGAATCAGGTACATCCTTTCATATTATTCCCCACAAGGATTGGTTCTATGAATATGAAAGGTATGATGGAGGTAATGTTTTCTTAGGTGATGACTCGAAAAACAAAAGAATTGGATGAGGAAGAGTCAAGTTGAGACTCATATATGGAATTATTAGAACACTTCCTGGTGTTCTGCACATCCCAGGATTGGCCATAAATTTGATTTCTTTAAGAAAAATGGATGATGCAGGGGTAAATATAGTGTTTGAAAAAGAAAACTAGAGGACGGTTTGAGGAGAAATGGTGTTGTTGAAGGGAGTTTGGATTGGAACTCTGTATAAGCTGCAAGGAAGCACTATTAGTGATGGGTGTAATAGTTCCATTATTCCTGGTATTGGATCTCAAAAAGAAAAAACTCCTACAGTATCTGGATAAAAGGTTATGGTGTGGCATCAAAGACTAGGGCATATCAGAGAGAAGGGTCTTCGAATACTAGACAGTAAAGGTATGGTTGAAGGTATGTATAAATTCTCTTTGGATTTTGATTTATGTGAACATTGTGTATATGGGAAGGAGAATAGGGTAAGATTCCCCTCTGGTGCAATGAGAGCAGAAGGAATTTACAGCTAGTGCACAATGATGTGTTTGGACCTATGTCTGTTCCATCATTGGGAAAATTTATGTACTATGTCTCATTTATAGATGAATTCTCGAGGAATACTTGGATATATTTCCTCAAGAAGAAATCTGAATTCTTTGATATGTTTAAAGAGTTTGAGGCTCTTGTTGAGAATCAAAGAGAAAAAATAATTAAGGTGATGAGGACGGATAATGGTGGAGAGTTCCGCGGGAATGAATTTGAAGAATCCTATAAAAAACGCAATATAGCAAGGCATAAAAATACTCCTTATACACCTCAACATAATGGAGTTGCGGAAAGGATGAATAGGAAGTTGATGGAAAAAACAAGGTGCATGCTTAGTGGTGTTGGGTTAGGGAAAGAATTTTGGGCAGAGTCAATGGGTATTGCATGTTACCTGGTTAATCGATCACCCTCATCAACATTGGATGAAAATAATCCACACAAGGAATGGAATGGTAAGAAACCCTCTCTCACACATATCAAGGTATTTGGCTGTGAGGCCTATGTTCATGTTCCAAAGGAAAATAAGAGTAAGCTAGACAAGAAGGCTAAAAAGTGTATCTTTATTGGGTATAAATATGTTCTCAAAGGTTATAAGCTTTGGAACATAGGAACTAAGAACCTTGTGTATAGCCGATATGTGGTATTTAGAGAAATGAAATATGTTGTCAAACATGAATTCCTACCAAGTAATGAAGTACCAGAGACGAAAGAGTTTGAGTTAAAGGATGATTAATCAGACTCTCTAGAAGAACAAGAATCAAAATAAGAAGATCCTCATACTCCAATATTGAGGAGATTGATTCAAGAAAAAAGGCTACTAGAAAGGTATACTCCACTTGATTTTCTCTCAAATTTTGCTTTGTCTTTTATGGATGATGATTCTAGAACTGTTAGGGAGGCAGTAGATTGAGAGGATGGAAAACTTTGGATAAATGGCATGGTCAATGAAATGACAGCCTTGGATAAGAATGAGGCTTGGGATGTTGTGGAGTTTCCGACTAGAATAAATCCCATTGGAAGCAAATGGGTATTTAAACTTAAGCTGAATGTAGAAGGAAAAGTGGAGAAACACAAAGCTCAGTTAGTAGAAAAGGGATATTCCCAGGTTGAGGGAATTGATTTTGGTGAGATTTTTTCTCTTGTTTCCAAGTCAAATTCTATTAGATTTATGTTATCTGATGTTGTTGCATTTGATTTTGAAGTAGAACAGAGGGATGTGAAGACAACATTCCTACATGGGGATCTGGAAAAATAAATCTAAATGAAGTAGCCAGAAGGCGTTTTTTTGAAGGGAAAGAAGGAGTTCGTATGCAAGCTAAAAAAGTCCATGTATGGTTTAAAACAATCACCAAGGATGTGGTATTAAAAATTTGATGCTTATATATTGGGACTTGGCTTCACAAGAAGCAAAGAGGATCATTGTGTGTATTTTAAATTAATTGGTGATCATTTGATTTATTTGTTCTTGTATGTGGATGACATGTTGATGATAGGAAACAACAAGGAGATTATCCAGGATGTGAAAACTTAGTTGTCCTCTAAATTTGACATGAAGGATCTTGGTGCTACAAATTTTAGTTTGGGCATGGAAATTAAAAGAGATCAAAAAAACAGGAAACTCTGGTAAAATTAGAGAAAATATGTCAAGATAATATTGCAGAGGTTTAATATGTAGGAATGCAAACTGGTTAAGGTCCTTATTCATGTAGGTGTAAAGTTATCTGTGGATCAGTGTCCCAAGACACAGGAAGAAGAGGAGGACATGTCTCATGTTCCATATGCGAGTGTGGTTGGTAGTTTGATGTATGCAATGATTTGTACTAGACTAGACATTGCACATGAAGTGGGAGTTTTGAGTAGGTGTATGTCAAAACCATAGAAGGAGCATTGGACAACAATAAATAGAGTTTTCAGGTATTTGTGTGGTACTACTAGTTATAGATTGTGCTACCAAGGAAGACTAGGTTTGGATAGAGTGTTGGACATACATGGATTTGTGGATGAAGATTGGGATGGAGATCTAGATCATATAAGATCTACAAGTGGGTATGTGTTTAACTTTCTTTGAGGAGTAATCAATTGGATGAGAAAAAGACATTCTATAGTGGCACTTTTAACTATATAAGTTGAATACATGGAAGCCACTCATGAAGGAAAGGAATCAGTATGGTTACAAATATTGTGTTCAAGTATTGGGTTGGTACAACAAGTTGTAAGGATATATTGTGACAGTCAGCGTGCAATTTTTCTGGCAAAGAACCCAACTTATCATTCAAAGATGAACCATATTAATGTTCAATATCACTTTGTGAGAGACATGGTTGAATAAAAGAAGGTGTTGTTGATGAAGGTGGACACTTTGAATAATGTTGCATACTCATTAACAAAATATATGAGCATTGAGAAGTTATATTGGTGTAGAGGATCTATGGGGATTGTTTCCCTGGATTGTTGACTATGTAACCTTGTAATCCCCTCTATGAAAATCAAACAAATGGGATAATGTTGGGTATGTGTTATATTCTTTGCATGGTTAGAATTAGAATCTACGTTGTGTTGGGGGCACAGGGGGGTAATAGCAAGCGAAGTGACCCCTTTCTTAGGGGGTCACAGGGGGGTGAGAGCCACCCTACAGGGGGGTTCGAGGGAAGCACCCCCAAAGAAAAATAAATGGCAGTTTTTTGCATCCATTTTGGTCTTTTTTTCAGCACATGATTTTCTTCGATGGTTTTATATTTATGGTTAAGGAATCGAGGTTGTTGACTAATCTGATTTATTGGATTAGGTTTTGGGATGCTACGAGATCCTATATGTATATTGTATTGTAAACAATGTATGATATGAATGAATATAGAATATGTTGGTTTTGCCGGTTTGGGTTTCTAAGGGGAAAATCTCTATGTAATATGTGTATTTTCCATTGCATATTTTTGTTCTTTTATTGAAAATATGTTTGCAGTAAATAATTGTACAAGGTTAAAATCTACACATCCAACCGAGCTTTTTCAAAATTTCTTGAATGTGGTCATAGGCCTCGAGTAACAATGCTTATGTAGGTGCCCTATGTATCAATGATCCCCCCATGGTTCCTTCTTCCTACTAACTCTGTTTTCTTGTGTTTTCACATGAGACAAGTGTTAATCAGGTGGGGAATTTCAAATTGTGAAAATAATGGTGGTGGATATGGTAATGCAAGGTTGTAGATATGGCAATGATGGTCTAAGGTGGAGGTTATGGTGGAATGATAATATAACACGTGTCATTTAAAACTACTCATTACCCATTCTTATTGAAAATTGTACATGTCTCTTCTTCCCTCACGTGGTGATATGAGCACAATGTTTGCAGATTTATGGCGATGAAAGTAGAGTCACATCAATGGATTAACCAAAGTTTCAACATCTTATTCACTTGTTTCATCCATCAGAAGTGCAGGAACGACGACACACATAAATTGGAAGCAGCTAGCAGAATCACAACAATGTGATTTTCATTGATGAAGTTGTAGTACTGAGAGTTGAAACAACCGGTGGTATGGACTTAGTGGTGTATATGGGAATTGCAACATCATTGGTGTGGATGAAAGGTGTGGGAAAGAAGTGAAAAAAATAAAGTAACACTGCAAGCAAAGTTGCAGCAATAGAGCTGCAACAACAGAAATGAGAGGGGAGAGGTTTGGAAAATGAAGCGTAGTTGCAAGTGGATTTGAAGCAACGACAGTTACAATAATGGAAATGAGCGGGGGAGGTTTGGAAAATGAAGCAGAGCTACAAGTGGAGTTTCAACAATTAAAGTTGCAGCAAAGGGAGTTATGGAGAGGAAGTTGCAACAACAAGGATAGTTGCGGAAAAGGGAGTTGCAACAAAAGAAGTTGTAGCCACAAGAATAGTTGTGGCAAAGGGAATTGTAGCAAAAGGAGTTGCAACAACGGGAATGGATGTGACAAAGGGAATTACAACAAGGGGAGTTGCAACAATGAGAATAGTTGCAACAACAGAAATTGTGGCAAGGGAAATTTTAGCAATGAAAATCACAGCAAAAGGAGTTACAACAACAAGAATTGTAGAAACATTTTTTTCCCTTGCATATCCTGAAAAAATAAGATTATTAGGAAAAAATAAATTCTTTATTAAAATTAGTTGAGAAGGATCATGACATAACCATCATGAAACCATGAAGTTCCCTTCTTATTTATTTCAATTTTTTTATGCGTAGGCTAGGCTGGTTTTCACATTTTTTACTTTTTACTTCTCTCTCTCTCTCTCTCTCTCTCTTGGAGAAGAAAAGGAATTGGATTCTTGGAGAAGAAAAGGAATTATCCAATAAGGATTCTCTCTTCCTGAATGAGTTCCAGATCACTGTCGGGCCATCCATTTGCAATATTCCTAAAAAATGATTCCTTTGATATGGATTGATGGCATAAGCGAAGTCTATGTCCATTATCCATTAGAGGATTCTATCTTCATCTATGGTATGTATTTTGATGGCCCCACTGTCATATATTGTATCAATATCGTATGGACCGAGCCATCTGGTGTGAAAGTTTCCTTGAAATTCCTTGAACCTGGAATCAAATAGTAATGCCTAGTCTCCATGTTTGAACTTATTTTTCTTGATAAAATCATCATTCCATCTGGCCCTTTTATGTTGTATTAATGTGGCTTGGTGTAGGACATTCTCTTGTAGTTTTTCCAACTCGTTAATTTGAAGTAGTATTTGTTTATGAGCCTCTAATAGGTCCAACCCAAGTTGTACTATTGTCCTAAGTGTCTGTATTTATGTCTCAATGGGAAGTATTAATATTTTCCCATACACTAACTCATAAGGTGTGCATCCTGTAGTAGTTCTCTAGGTTATTTAGCAGGCCCATAAATCTTTAAGGAATCTAATGGCCCAATATTTGAGGTGTAATCTGACAGTTTTAGTGATAATGACATCAAGGATATTATTATTCCTCTCTACTTGTCCATTTTCATGTGGGTGATATGGTGTTGTTACTATGTTCTTGATTTATAGTTTTCCATCAGATCTCTGACAAGTCGTGATGTGAATTGAGTTCCTCCATTGGTCACTATCTCTCATGGTATCCTGAACCTTACAAATATTTCTTCATGGAGAAAATCCACTACTTCATGTTTAGTTGTTTCCATAAGTTCTTTTTCCTCCATCCATTTTGTGACATAATCTGTATAAACAAGGATGTAGGAGTGTCGATGAGAAGGAGGATTTATTGGTCCCACAAAATCAATGGCCCATTTGTCAAAAGGTTCTAACATCATATGTGGTTGTAGAGACATTTCATCTACTTGTATGGGTCTAATCATGTGTTGACAGTTGTCGCACCTCTTCACATACTCTTTGGCATCCCTCAAAACTGTGGGCCAATAATACCCATGATGGAGTGCCTTGTACCTAGTTCTTTTATCAACAAAATGGCCCATCGTGACAGGATTTGAGTATATCATGTATTTCTTCTTCTTGTACACATATTCTTATAATCAAATCAATCCCATTGTAAAATAGGCAACCATAAATCCATGAAAATATTTCACTTTTCGTGACTATAATTTATTTCTCTTTGGGAGTCAGATGTTGTGGGAGCTTTCTTGTAGCCAAAATGTTAGCAATAACTACAAATCATGGCGATTTAGTAGATATTGTGAAGAGATATTCATCTGAAAAGCGATCTTCTACTGGAGGTTCATTTTCATTAGATGTTATTCTATAAATAAAGTCAACAACTACATTATCTTTTCCTGGTTTATTTAAGATGGTAATGTCAAATTCTTGTAATAAAACAACCATCTAGTGACCCTACGATTGGTGTTTGGTTTATTCATTAAATACTTAATAGAAACATGATCAATATGTAAGATTATGATATATTTAGTAATGTAGTGCCTAAACTTTTTTATTGCATGAATAACATCAAGAAACTCTTTTTCAGTTACCGTATAGTTTAGTTTTGTGAGTGAGATATTCTTACTGACATAGTAAACTGCATATGGGTCCTTTCCTTCTAGTTGTCCTAGAACAACTTTAATGTTAGTTTCCAATGCATCTATGGAGATATGGAATGGGAGGGACCAATCAAGTCCTCATAAGGCAAGAGCTTTAGAAACTTTGATTTTCAATTCATCGAGCACATGTTAGCATGTCTCTATCCATGAAAACTCAATATCTTTTTCAAGTAAAGAAAATAATGGACGAGCAATTTGTGAACAAATTTCAATGAATCAGTGGTAGTAACCAACATATCCCAAGAAACTTTGTACCTTCTTTTGCGAAGTTGGAGTTGGAAAATTTAGTATTGCCTCTAATTTTGTTGGATCTACTTGGATACCTTTGGCTGAGATGCAGTTTCCTAGTACAATACCATCAATTAACATCATAAAAAAAAATTCAATGTTGAGGGAAATGTTTGATTATTTACACCTTATCAATGTTTTCTCCAAGTTTGCCAATGCCTCATAAAATTTGTCCCCGTATGTTGTGAAATCCTCCATATATATTGCCACACATTCATGAATTAAATCAGAGAATATACCAATAATGACTTGTTGAAAGGTGGTGGGGGTGTTTCATAACCCGAATGGTAGAACATGGTAGGAAAATGTCCCCCAAGGTCAGGTGAAAGTTGTCTTGTCTTGATCTTCAGGTGTGACTTGGATCTTGTTATACCCACTAAATTCATCAAGGAAAGAAACATATTTCTTTCTGAACAATGTATCCAGGACCTGGTCAATGAATAAGAGTGGGAAATGGTCTTTGTGTGTTTCTTTTTTGATTTCTCTATAGTTGAAACAAATTCTCCATTTATTTTTTTTTCTTTGGTATTATGACTAGAAGGGAGACCCATTCACTATCATAAATTGGGTAGATGAAGTTGGTTGTAAGCAATTTTTGTAGCTCCTCTTTGACTATGTCCTTCAATGTCATATTCATTTGACACTGAGGTTAGTGGATGGGTCAGGATCCTTCCTTAATATACATGTGATGTGTGCATAGGTCAGGGTGGATTTCCTTCATTTCAGAGTAATCCTAGGCGAAGGCATCACAGTTCTCTTGCAACACTTTAACTAATCACTCTTTTTTTTGTTTAGTTAGTCCTTGGTTTATTTTCAAGGTTTTCCTTGGGATAATTTATATAGTTTCTGCAAGGGATCCTTGGTCTTTTTCTGGTGGGGATTCGTGTTTGATAGGTGAGATGCTTGTTGAGGCTAGATAAGACTATGTTTCCGATTGCATAACCTGCTCAAGAATATGTTTGTTTCCTGAGGAAGAGGAAGAGGATCTAAAATAATTTATTTTGTTATCCTCTATTTTATATCTTATGGCTAAGTATTGATCTATGGAGAGGACTTGATGGGATTCCCCTTCTTCCTCACTATCTTCTTTTTCAACCCAAAGTGGTGTTTCTAGATCTATTCTAGGTTTGGCGGGAGGATAGCGGGTTAATTGTTTTTTGGGTGTCATGTGGGAGATGGTCATGTTTCCTGACCTACAACTGATGTAGGCATCGACGGTGGCCATCCAAGGTCATCCTAGGATTAGAGGATACCCTCCCAAAGAGGGTTTGGATTGTAGGACCATGAATTTAGTGTGATATTCCCACGAATCCATAGAGATCCTACACCTTCTAAGATTCCCTATGGTTTAATGGTTGATCTGTCAGCGAGTTGAAGTATGGTTTGGGTTTCCCTAAGGCATATAATACCTAAGGTTTGCATGGTCTCGCATGTCATAACATTGATGTTAGCCCCAAGTCCAATTAATGTGTTACTAACGAGAGTATTTTTTATATGTACATTAACTATTAGACTACGTGGATTTGTGTATTTAGTTGTGAGAACTCCCCCCATCATTAAGTCTGACAGTTTTCATATGGCGTGAAGGGTTTTGGGATCCTTTCGTTTCCTACTGGGTTTTCTCAAACAAAGTTGTTGTACCACTTTTGAATAAATAGACACATCCTCGATGGATTGAAATAACGATATTTTGACACACACATTCTTGAGTTCTCCCAATAAGTCAAACTCAGGATGAGTAAAATGATTTTCTAGGTTTAGCCTTTATGGATAGGGTGGGTTTTGAAGTTCAGGGTGGGAATTCTGAACTTTTGAAGGTTCTTGAGATTGTTTTGGTTCCAATTCTTCATTTCAGACATCCTCATTCAAATTTGTAATACTGATGCGAGTTCGGTCCTTGTGTAGAGTCTTCCCGAATCGAATATGGATATCATTATAGTCAAGGGAAGAGATGGAATAAGTATGGTAGGTAGAAATTCCAGGAGCTTGCACTGGTTGGCTTGGCCTTTCGTTATTAGGGTTAGGAATGGGTTGTGAATGTAGTTGTGGTCGATGAGGGGTAGATGTGGATGCCTACATCTGGGGAGGAGGAATAAGTTGCATGGGTTGTTGTGTCATAGGTTGTTGAGGTCCTCCTATAGTAAGGTTTCTCCATCCTTGTTTCCATAATTGGTTTGGAGGAGGAGGAGCCACCCATTATTGTTTTGGAATACCCCATGGTTAAGAAGCATATTGCATGGAAGGGTTAGTCCAATATGAATTGAAATATTGATATTGATATTGGAACATACCTTGATGTTTGGAGTACCCGAGTAGCTTCTGAGAGACATAACATAATTGTTCTGGTTATTTGGCTTTTTGGGAGATAGATTTTAGTCCTGGTAAGGATGGATATTTGTTAGTAGCATGGTCCTCATTGCATATTCTTCAAACCTCTGTCTTATCCAATGGACATTGTTTCTATGGGTGCTTTGTTCTTCATTTTGGGAAAAAGATAGCCAAAGATCATTTTGTTTCCTTTTCCTTCTTCTTCATCTACAATGTATTCAATTGGGAGCTTAGGGAAATAAGTATGTCAATATTGAAGTGTTCTAAAATGATCCTGATTTATTCTCTTGTGACTCCATTTCTAGCATTTTTCCTGTTATTTCCAATATATCTCTTGGTCCTTTTCCCATTTTTGATGTGCCTCTGGAATATTTATGACAAAGTTCTAAGATAATATCATACTCTAATTGGGAAACATCTCCCTCGCCCATCAAGTTGAGGATTTCTATACAATCATCTCCTACTCCTCTTAGAAATAAGACACGTCATGTCTCAGGAGCCAAATATCCTTTCTTTTCCCTTTGTAGGTTATAGGTGAACCGTTCAACATAATCTTTGAGGCTCTCATATTCATGTTGCATCATCTTGAAGACTTACTCTCTTCTTTATTTATCTTTGTAGTAGTCTTGGTATTTTTCTAGAAATTTCTTCGTCATTTGGTCCCATGAGAAGATGATATATTTTCCAAGAACCATGAACCATGAACCATTGTAGTGCAACGCTCTTAAGCGTGGCAGGAAAAATTTTCAATTTATGGGCGTCTGGCACATAGTGGTAGCTTCTGCAAAGTACATCGAACTCGAAGAGGAAGGTATCGAGATCTTCTTTAGATAACTCATGAAAGTTTGTTAAGTTTGAATGAGGGGTGTTCTTCATCTTTTTCTCTTCATCTATTTCTTTGATTGGGAATCCGAAAGTGGAGGGTTCCTCCTTGACAACCTCATGTGCCATTTATTTATGAGGGATTTCCTCTATTTCTAAAGGTGCCTCATGAAAAAGAAACTCTCTCGAGTGATATTGTTTGTTGACCTACTCTTCTAAAAGTGGAACCTCTATGTGTAGAGACCATTGTGCAATATCTAATTCCCTAGGAGATGTTTCATGCTTCTTCTTTGAAAGAAAATTTGTTGTAGGTGATAAGTAATTTGGCTAATTGAGCTCCTTTCCCTTGTGATTGACCTGCACTGTTATCTTTTCGGGAGTTTTTGGAAGAACTAATGAATCTACCTTGTTGATCTCTAACTTAGCTCATAGAAAATGTTAGAAAAATATTCTATGAATTGTTGAAAAGAAATCATAACACTTAATTTACTAAAATGAAAATCCACACAACTAAACATTAACTACTTCTTTTGACAGTTACCCAAAAACGATGCCAAAAATGACAGACTTTTCAATTACTTCCTAATTAACTTAGTGAGCGACTGAAGAGTTGTTCATTGAATTATCAATATGAGGTCGTATCTTACTTACGAAATATTGAGAAATGTATATGCAAGTCGTAGTGCTATAATTACTAACGAGGTGTAGTACTTTTAATGTTACAAGTCTAGATTTCAAGATACTTAAATTAAGTCACCAAGCTATCCTAATTATCAAATTGAGGGAGGATAAATGTCATGCTTTGCAGGAAAAGTAAATCACTCTCGTGAAAAGTAAATCACACTTGTGAAAAGTAAATCAATCTTGCATAAAGTAAATCACACTTGCGGAAAGTGAATCACACTCGTGGAAAGTAAATAATACTTGCAGAAAGTAAATCACTCTTGCAGAAAGTAAATCACACTTGCAAAAAGTAAATCACACTTGCAAAAAGTAAAGTTATACTAATGGTGACTTTATCAAGTATAATCATGATTTGGACTTGTTATAATGCTCAGACATCCAGTGATGATCGTGAAATCAAAATAATATCAATCCCAAACTGTTGAATAATAAAGAAACTACCATAAATCAAAATGAAAGAAAAATGAAGTGAAGTTAGGAGTGGAGTTATAGCAAAAAAGTTACAATGATGCAAGTTGCAACAACAAAGCGATAACACAAAAGGTTGTAATGATGCAACTTGTGGAAACCAGAGTTGCAACCATATAGATACAATGATGCGAACAAAAATAATTGTAGTAGTGTATGTGATTGCAAACTTACAAGGAGTGAATCAAGCACTGAGTTGCAACTTAAGATTGTGAAACTCTCCTTATAAGGAAATTGAACATCAACCACACTTTGAATTACAATGAATGGTTCTATGAATCTGGAATTGCAACAAATTAAGAAAGAGAAACAACTATGAAATAAAATGAACAAAATATAAATGCTAGATCCTACTTGGTAATATATAGGCATTACCTGGCCAAGTAGGGAGCCCTACCCCCTTAGAAAAGGCACTGATCTATGAAATAAAAATAGCACGAATGTTCTATGCACCATTACACGAACATGAAGAATAAATGAAATTATATGGCAGAAGTCGAAAAGTTACAATAACATATGAATGTTATTGCTAGAATAATTATCCCTCCCTAGTGCAAGGGAGCTAGGGTGTTTATATAGTACAATTGATGTCTAAAGTAAAACAAAGGGATGGATGGACAACCATGAGAATCGACTGTTCATACGTTTACATTGATATTGTTGAATTTTAGTAAATATTGGATATGTTCTAACTCAGATCAATTGAGTGACAATTGGTAGGAAAACTGATTTTTCTTTTGGTTGTCCACTTTCCTTCTATTTCTTTCCTATGTGAGGAACATTCCATGACTTTCGATTGTATTTTTTACTACTGTTATGGTGGTCTTTGCACTCAGAGTTGCAGCAAAGACGTCACACTCAAAATTGCAGCAACAGTGTTGTCCTTTGAATTGCAACAATGGAGAGTGCAACTAGAGTTGCAATAGTTGTATTGTGTTTGGAGTTGCAGCAATGTAGAGGAATTGCAACCATTATAAGGAGCTGGAGATGTTGTAAGGAGTTGCATCTACTGTAGGAAACCATTGTAATTGCTCTGTATAGAAATGTTAGTGCATGAACGTAACAAGTTCTTTAAGAAATATGTAAGAATAACATAAAAATGGCATATGGGGAAAGATTCATACCTTAATGAAAAGTGCAAAAAAAATGGATAAGGAAGTTGTCAAAAAGGAAATGATAGTGGAAAATTATAAGAAAAAAGGTACTAGATGGGTGCTAAAAGTATGCCAATTTAGGCACCCGTCAAGTAGGAGTGTGACTCATTGGTAGCCTAGAACAAAAAATGGGTATGCTCTAGGAGAAGAGGCATAGTCTATATGAAGTAACCTTGGTGTTTCCAAGAAATGAAGCAAGAAACGTCATGGTGTCACACGCCCTCAAGAGGAACACAATAGTAAGATTCATCTAGGCACACTGTGGGGACGTGATAGATGGTATCATAGCAGATTCATTGTATATTTTGGAGAAGGGTTGGGGAGATCTGCACCACTATCTCGATGACAGATGGTATCAGAGAAGTTTCGTGCTCTTCACCACTCTTGTTGTAACAACCCTAGTTAAATGATTGCTTAAGGTATATCAAGTATAATTAGTTAGATAATTAATTATCCTAATATGTTTTAGTTAAACAATGATTATTTCTTAATAATATTAATTAATTAATTAATTGTTTGTATCTGTTGATTGATTAATTAATTAATTAATTGACTCATTAAAGGTTTGAGTAATGAGTTAAAGGAGCTTAATTACTTTAATTTATTTATTATAAGACTTTACATATGTGGGGGGGGAATGAAGCATTGAGTGGAGGGATAAGGTAATAAAGGGAAGGATAAGGTAATAAATGGAGCGATAAGGTGGGTGTCATTAATGGAGGGTAGGGAGTCGGTGAATGGGGGGAGATATGACTAGGCAGAGGCCTTCAGGAAGGGCATTGTGAAAAATTGGGAGGAGAGGACTGTAATTTTTCTATTGGATATGTTTCTGGTTTTGGAGTTTGGTTTTGGAGGTTGGGTGAACTATTGCATAGGGCACCAGGTTGCTGGGATTTTTGGACTCGGGGGCTAGGAATCCTCACGGAATCCTCAAGCTAGGGAGCTAGATAGGCTAGTCCTAGATGGCATGGTGGTTAGTCGGTTTTGGGCAGGGTTTGGTCAGAGCATCAAGTAGAGTCTGGGCAGAACAATAGAGAGGGAAAACAGAGGTCGGGAATTTAGCATCAGACAAAGGTATTTTTATGTATGCATTTTCATGAACATGTGATGGTTATTTAAAATTATTAGCATGTTTTTCATAAACTTAAATTTTTGCTGCTTATATGCTGAATGAAAGAAATTACTTATTGTTTATGCGTTGAAGTAATCTTATCTGTTCAAATTTATGAATTTTATTAGGATTAATTAGTTTAGGTCTCTACACATGGTATCAGAGCCCTGGTTTAAAAACTTGGACTAGGGCCTACCCACCTACCCGCATGTAAGAAGGACAGTTCAGGAATGGAATTGTTCCAACCCTGAAAAGAAAAAAGAAAAACCCTAAAATAGTTATATTGAAACCCTAAAACCCTTTAATTAGATGAAAATCCAAGTTCCACCTCCACCTCCACCTAACCTGCAAGCCAAGCACAATTTTTGTTTAACACAGATCTATATATAAATAATATGCACATTAAAAATGTACAAGGCATAAGAATATACTAATTGAAGTGTTAAATAAATTTTAACACTTGTTTCAGATAAACCATATATGTATATNCTTCCCGGGAATGTCTGAACATATTTATAAATAAACAAGAAAACATTTCACCTTCTTCCCAACAGAGGTAGTCGAGCTTTGGCTTACCGCTGGCTTGAACCCGCGACCTCCTTGCTATCGCCTTTGTTCCATGGAGATGGGGCTTTTTCCATCTCATTCCACTCATTCCAAGTCAAGGAAAGAGCCACCAGGTACCTTAGCAAAGGTGTTGATGCAATGCCAGGATTCACATTTAAGAGTGAGATGTACTAGAGCTGTAAATAATGGAGTGCCAGGATTCACATTTGAGAGTGAGACGTACCCGAGTTGTAAATAATGAAGAGGTTACAAACCTCATTTTTAGTTAACGCCACACAAACCCAAATTCCATACCAGAGATTTGAGTAACATCAGCAACAACAGCGATAGGTAATGATGCTATGCAACACAGATTTATAATGGCTTCTATATTTATTAAGTTTTAAGGAATATTTTCAGGTTTTTCTCGTTTTAAAAGGTCCAGACAATTTCACTAGTGATCAAAGAGAGCTCCCTTAAAAGTGAAGGATTCTGATTCAAACCCTTTAAACATCCAATCATCGAGGCTCACCACGACCATGATTTTTAAAAAATAGTCTAGCTAGTAGGCTTCATCACGAGCAGGTTTGGCCCATAGATATTTGTGTGATATTTGTGTGTCTATTAGAAAAGTATTCTTGTAAAAAAAAAAAACATTTTTTAAAATGTTCTTACTTTCAAAATGCAAAACCAAAAATTTAAATTTGATAAAAGAAAAAGTAAAGATATATGAATGCATGCAGAGTTTTACTGCAGCAATGGCATGGAATAAGCACAGAGTAAAAAAATCTAAGCCGAAATCTGAGCTGAAGCACATGATCACACAGCCTCGACTTCGATAGAAATGAGAATGGTCATTATTATTAACTATCACCACTAATGCAATCACCTGCACTTATTACTATGATACCCAGCCTCACAACTGACTTAGTTAATAGATCAATATTTAAAATCAATATATTATTATGGTTCTACATTTTGAGATGGCTACATCTCATTTTATTTCTAATTCAAGGATTTAGAGACTATTAAAATTGACAGATACAAAACAAAGAATAAACTAATATCTGAAAATAAAAATAAATAGATAAACCCTCTATTGCTTGTGCCCACAGATATTGAAACTACCATAGAAATAATAAAGATATTTTATTTCTAATTCAAAGATTTAGAGACTATTAAACTTGACAAATACTAAACAAAGAATAACCTGGAAGAAAGCGGCGTATGTCAAGAATGGTTGCAATTAGGTAATTGTGTATGGCTGCAAATTAGGGTTTGATGATAACAACTACTTCGGGAATCTACAATCAATGTACACAACACGGGTAAGCACCACACACTAACTCGCCACAACATCAAGTTTAAGCCCAGTGCACAAGTGCCAAGATAAGCCACCGTGGGGGAGGGGACCAAGTCCCGTGCACTGCCATACAAATGCCATACAAACGTGCCACACAAGTCAAAGCCAACCGCAAAAGAAACACACATAATACAAGCTCAGCGCCAAATCCAAGACCAAGGAAAATCCACAAGACATCCCACATGGGGTGCATAGGGAGCCTAAGGTGTGCAACTGGTTGTGGTGCAAAGTGGCGACAACCAGCCATACCACACAACGCACAAGCACCAGTGATCAACGCCAGAGCCATCCCTGCTCCATCCTACTGTCCTGCGATTCATGGGCTAGATTCACAACCAATAAGACATGCCTGCACCCTGGAGTGATCACTAGATGTCACACCAGAGGATGGAGAGTCCAAAAGGCCAAACATGAAAAAAAAAATTAAACAAAATTATTTCAGGAAGATGAAAAACAATGGCAGCCACGGATTTAACAGTAAATAAAACACACAAAAACAAATACCAAGCTCAACGCACACACCCAACCATGGAGGAGAATCCCAAAAAGGAATGGAGGGAACACGCCACTGAACACGACACGCCCTCCAGACCTTGAAACCATGGACACCAAGGTCGACTGAGCAGAGAAATGGCCATGACCACCGACCTCATCCCTTTGCTGATCATTTGACAAAAAAAAATAAAAATAGAAAAGGAGTCGAGTGAGGAAAGGGTTTGAAGATATAAGGGTTAGACAAGATTAGGGTTAGGGGATGAGAACGGGGGAGAAGGGCACGTGGGCCTCATGCGAGGACCCACTGCCCCACTAGGGGTTTAAGTTTTAATATTTTAGGTTGTGATTAATAGTTGGAATTTTTTTAAAGTTTTTTTTATTTTATTTATAATTTAAACATGTTCATAGTTTACATTTTTTTTTATGTATAGTTTAAATTTTAATTATAATTTTAAATAGTTTACATTTAAATATAGTTTAAATTTTTTTTTATATGTTTTAAAATTTATTTATATTTAAAATTAAAATTAATTATGGTTTAAATTCATGATTAAATTTTAAACTAATTAAAGTGACTAATTAATTAGTAACCAATAAACTATAATGATTAATTAATTAAGTGAGTAATTAGTGTTAAGGATAAATTATGTTAAACATCACCTTAATTTAGCTTTTAAATGCAAAGTTTAAAGGACTTAGACCAGGATAATCAGGAGGGGCTCCATGTGCGCTAGGAGGGTAAGTTAGAGGAATAGGCGAGAGGGGTACAGTGCTAGCGTAACTACCGAGCAAGAGGGTCAATAGTTTTTTTAGGAAACTTAGCCACTCCCCTAACTTAGCCACTCCCCTAAAAAGAGTAACGTCTGTTTGCAGACAAGTAAAGAAAAAACTTACGCCTAACCATGTTTTCTAGTTAAGTTGCGCAAATGTGAAATGTCCTTGAACTCACCTTGACAACTTTGGTTGATGCAGGTTAAATCATACAGGATGGTTAGGACTCGAGGGAATCAGGGTAGAGGAGCATCGTCGCAGGCACCGCTAACACTGTCAGCGCTACCACCACCATCGTCAGAACTAGCTCTCATACTGTGCTCTTTGGAGGCCATAAATGAGACTTTAAAGGGGCGAAAACCAGTAGGGATCGAAGTGGAACCCCCACCATCTGGAATGAGTAATCCAGAAGCGTAGAGGGATTCATGGGGAGGACCTCCACCCGAAGACATTACTAGAGAACTGCAGAAGATCAAACTTCTGGAGTTTTCCAGGGGTCGCGCCAGTGAACGCGTAGAAGCATGGTTGGAAGGCATGACAAGGTGTTTTTCCTTAAGGGACTATGCATCCACCTCAAAGATGAAGATAGTGATTTTTCAGTTAAGAGACAACGCCTTGAACTGGTGGGGAAACTTGGAAAGACAACTGCATCTTACCCCGGACACTGTATCTTGGAAACTTTTCAAGGAGAGGTTCTGAAGGAAATATCTGCCAGCTTACTATGAGGAACAACAGGTAGGAGTGTTTCATGCTCTAGTATAGGGAAACAGGACCGTAGAAGAATATGAGATTAGGTTTATGGAATTGGTCAAGTATGTTTCATATATGGATAATGACCAACGACAGGCAGAATGCTTTGTTTCTGGGTTGAACCCTAAGATAAGGGCTATGGTGTGGATGTGGAAACCATCTTCAGTTGAAGAAGTTGTGGGAAATGCGCGTTATGCGGAGGAACACATGAAATTAACCGGAGGTACGAGACCGACCTTTCCGCATCATCCTGGGTTCGTGGGGAAGGTCCCTAGGACATTTCCCAGGGGAGGGGGCTCAAGGCCACCTCTATATGGTAACAGAATCGCACCAAAGATAGTAGCCGCATGGATGTCAATCGTAGTGAGTGCAACATCTCATTCATCACCAACGACACAGGCAAGTCCAAAGCCATTTCAGGGAGCAGATAATAGGGGCAGGGGTTCCAGGGGAAGGAACTCTTTTCAGAGATAGTCACAGAATAGTGTGTAGGTTCAATCCTGTGTTACATGTTGGGGATGTGGAGGAACCCATTACCAGCGTGACTGCCCAGAGTTACAATCAGGATTTGTGCATAGAGAGGGAAAGGCCCCGATGGGAAGAGCAATTAGCAGCCACCAGATTTACGCAGCGGTTAATAATCACCAGGCCGAACATCAATCCATGGTGGTCAAGTCATCAGGTATGCTAAATCATATCAATGTAAATATTTTATTTGATTCTGGTGCTACAGATAGTTTCATTTCACCATCTGCATTAGAAAAGAGTGGGTTGGCAGCCTACGAGCACGATGACTTTAAACAAGTCGAGATGGCTTCGGGGGAAAAACAAGCGGTAGGACCTAGAGTTGATAATTGTATAGTAGACCTGGGAGTGTGTACTACCAGGTTGAAGGTATACGTCACTGCTCTTAGGGTATATGACCTAATCATTGGAATGGATTGGTTAGAAGCTCATCGAGATTTGGTAGATTGTTTCGCAAAAAGGGTTCTTTGTGTCGACGATAAAGGAATACCAGTAGAGATCCAGGGTGTATGGAGAAAGGTGTCATTACACTTTATCTCAAATATGAAGGTTAAGAGATGCTTGAGGCAAGGGTGTCGACTATATNTAGGGTATATGACCTAATCATTGGAATGGATTGGTTAGAAGCTCATCGAGATTTGGTAGATTGTTTCGCAAAAAGGGTTCTTTGTGTCGACGATAAAGGAATACCAGTAGAGATCCAGGGTGTATGGAGAAAGGTGTCATTACGCTTTATCTCAAATATGAAGGTTAAGCGATGCTTGAGGCAAGGGTGTCGACTATATGTAGTGGAAGCAGTGAATGAAAGGAAGGGACCCTCATTAGATCAGTACCCGGTATTATCAGAATTTAAGGATGTTTTTCTGAACGAGTTACAAGGGTTACCTCCTGAGAGGGAGCTTGATTTTACTATTGAGCTAAAACCTGGTGCAGAACCAATTTCCAAGACTCCGTATTGGATGATAACGCTAGAACTTTGTGAATTGAAAATGCAGTTAAAAGAGTTACTGGACTTAGGGCTAATAAGGCCCAGTGTTTCACCTTGGGGTGCACCAGTAATTTTTGTAAAGAAGAAGGATGGATCCTTACGACTGTGTATAGATTATAGGGACTTGAACCGTGCTATAGTGAAAAATAGGTACCCAATGCTGTGAATATATGACCTCTTTGATCAGATGAAAGGAGCACTGGTATTCTCAAAGATCGATTTGTGATCAGGGTATCACCAGTTAAGGATTAAGGAAGGCAATATCCCAAAAACTACCTTTTGAACTCGGTTTGGGCATTACGAGTTTGTCGTAGTACCTTTCGGATTGACCAATGCACCAACAGTATTCATGAGCCTCATGAACGGCGGATTCCGGAAGTACTTAGACCATTTTGTACAAGTCTTTCTAGATGACATCCTCATCTATTCAAAAAATGAAAGAGAGCACGAGGAACACTTACGAGTGGTGTTGTCCTGTCTTAGAGAGAAAAAAGTGTACGGGAAGTTGTAGAAGTGTTCCTTCTTCCAGAAAGAGATCCACTATTTAGGTCGTATCATTTTCGGTGAAGGAATCTTTGTGGACCCAGAAAAGGTAAAGGCCATTATGGAATGGCCAATGCCGAAAAATGCCCATGAGGTGAGAAGCTTCATGGGGCTAGCAGGTAATTATCAGTGATTTGTGGAAGGATTCTCAAAAAGAGTGAAACCCATCACCACTTTGCAGCGCAAGGGGGTCAGGTATGAATGGACAGAAGAATGTGATAGTGCATTCATTGAGCTTAAGAGGTTACCAACTAGTGCACCAATTCTATGAGTGCTGGATATGGAAAAGGACTTCATAGTCTGCACGGATGCCTTGAAGCAAGGGTTGGGGGCCGTGCTAATGCAGGATGGAGGAGTGATAGCTTATGCGTCAAGGAAGTTGAAGAAACATGAAGTGCTTTACGCTACTCATGATTTAGAGTTGGCAGCTGTAATGCTAGCTCTAAAACTTTGGAGGCACTATCTTGTGGGGCGAAACTTTGAGCTCAAAACGGACCATCAAAGTTTAAAACATCTCTTCACTCAAAGGGATCTGAATGCCTGGCAAAGGAAATGGAGTGAGTTTATGAGTGAGTACTGTTGGCGACGAAAGTCACTCCTGGATTGCAGCAGGAGCAGAGCCCGACGCCCATCAGTTTATGTCACGATTTGTTTATAGAAAGGGGGTGATCGAATGGAAGTTAACTCAAAACAATATTGTTTTAACTCCGAAACTAGGCCAAGCATGCATGGGCAAGTGAGGTCTTAGATAAACTTCAGATAGTGAATTGTAGTAAGGGTGAATAGGGGGAAGAATTGTATAAGAGAAATGCAAAGGTCTGTCGTAAACATCAGGTTTCTAACAGACTGTAGGAGAAAGCATCTAAATGCAAGATCTTCTCACATTCAAACGCAGAAAACCGGAGAATACAACAATGCAACACTAAATCCTTTATCATAACATAATTGCAATAATTCATGTGAATCAGTCAATCATGAACTCCCTTGGTATGAGATGAAAACTATATCAAGTAAGAAAACTGTCTGTCATTAAACAAGAAATATTACATACAAATGCATGACCAGAGAACTAGATACGTCTACTAAAAATTTTACAGTTGGGAGCTTCGCTCTACCATCGATACTTTACAAAATGGAAAAATTGCCTACATATACTCAAAGAGAAAAACCAACAGCGAAACTGAGATGTCGCATTAAAACATTGCGTCTGCATGTCCACTGACAATCTGCACATGCAATCTCTGAACGGTCGTGCACCTATGCCAGACGCAACCGAACTCCTGACAGTCTGACGGATGAACCGACGTGCTTTTAATTCATCACCAGACTTTCCATTTATGGCAGAGAAGATATCTAACCACCACCAATTTCCTCAATAACTGCTTCCTTGGGACTAGGGACAACCTCAGTCACCTTTGTCTTTTGAGACGTGGCGGTCTCCTAATGGTGCCACCTAGATTAGTGGAACAGTCCTGCTTTGGATGATGCTTCATTGGACTGCTACATGGGGACCTCTATGGAGAACATGGATGAGGATATGATGGGGGTGACGGTGAATAAATGGGAGTTGTGACATCGGATGAGGAATGCCACGGGGTATGGACAGGACACAGGCATGAGCAACATGGAGTGCAGGGGTACAAGTGAATGGTGAACGACGCTAAGGTGGAGGTGACTGGGGGGGCGAAGAGACACATACTATGAGGGTGAGTGGATAGGTGACAGGGGAAAAGGGAGGCGGTAAGTGATTTGGAAGAAGTGGAGGCAGACGCAAGGAGGAGTTGCCACGTTAACAAAGGGGGAAGGATGGTACAGAAGGTGACATGTCGGGAAGGAGGCCCCACATTAATATCCCATCATTCCAGACCCCCCCTCGATTAAAGCCAAAAAGGAAAGGGGGGTCCGGAATGAAACCTCAATCGTCGATTTGGGCGTTCTGATCACGGTCATTGGGGAGGTGCGCGCCCAATTTTGGACCCCCCCCCCTCCGCTTAAAGGTAGAATGGCGGGGTGGGTTTGGAATCTGCTCCCGACTATAGATCTAGGCACGTAGATCCTCGCCACTCAGATCTGTTCAATGCTTAACCACAAACGCATTCGTGCCCTGAACTTAGGGTAAGCGGGTTTTTACCCGCCTCTTCATCTCTTCCCCAATACAAGAAATTTTTCTAACATTAGGCTCCATGGGGGATAGAGTCGTCCCTGTGATTCTCTAAGAACTCATTCCGCAGCTTCAGTGCCTTGTTGTTGGGCTATGGATTCATTTATTAAGCCAAAAACATAAAACAATATTTACAAAAATAGAGGATCCATCTCCGGCTCAGAAAAAGCATTTTTTCAAGAAATGCCCATTAACTGGGCCATTAAAAACTTCTTTGCCTTCCAAATCCTGCAACCTGTAAGTGTTGTTTGAGAATACTTCATAGATTCTGAAAGGCCCAATCCAGAGGGAATCAAACTTATTGTGCTTGCCTTTATCTTGCTTGGATGCATCCCACTTGAGCACCAAATCAACCAGCTCAAAACCTTTCTCCCTGCTCTTCCTGTCAAAGGTTTGCTTGATCTTCTACTGATGATTGTAGGCCCTGTTCATTACCTGTTCCTTGATCTATTGCACTTCCACCATTTGATGAATTCTCCTGACCATATGGTCTGGTTCTCCTTTAAGATCCTGAAATAATTTCGCCACAGATAAAGAGAGTTGGGTAGGAAAAATAGCCTATGTCCCATAAACAAGTTGGAAAGGTGAGGTGTCCAGGGACCTCTTTATGGTCAATCGATCAGCCCACAGAGAGAATTTGATTTTTGAATCCCATGAACTTTTATTGTCTTCCAATAATCTTTTAATGAGCTTAATCAGGCCTTTATTAGAAGACTCCGCCAGTCCATTTCCTTGAGGATAATAGGGAGTGGAGTGAACTAGTGAAATCTCAAACTGTTCACAGAACTTAACCAGAGGCCCAGACCTGAAAGAGGCATCATTATCGATGACAATTCTGCTAGGGCAGCCAAATCTGGCTATGATGTCCTCCAGGAAGTTGATAATTACTTTGTGAGAAGTACTCCTGGTGAGGGCAGCTTCTATCCACTTGGTGAAATAATCTATCGCAGTCAGGATCCATCTGTGTTGGCCACTTGAGGGAGGATGAATTTCTCCAATGAAGTCCAATCCCCACTATTGAAAGGGTGCTGAAACTACTATAGGATTTAGTGGCAACGATTTGAGCTGCTGCTTTCCTGAGAACTTTTGGCATTTGATGCAAGATCTTATTTCCCTACAGACATCAGTGAATAAAGTGGGCCAGTAATACCCAGCCCTGAGGATTTTGTGAGATGTGGTCTTCCAGAAATGATGACCCCCACAAAGGCCACTATGAAAATAAAAAATAACTCTCTGGGCTTCTTGTTGATTCAGGCACCTTAAAAATAACCCTAGAGGGTCTTTCCAGTATAAAAATCGGTCAACGAGGCAATATCTGACCACCTTGAGCTTTAAATCTCTTGCCTTTCTCTTTCCCATTCCATCAGGAGGCCTCAATTCTTGCAGAAAATACAAAATATCTCTGTACCAGGTGCATTCTGCTAGTGATAAGTCACCCGGAGAACCCTTGTTGGATGACTTAGCTTGCTGATTTTCTGAACAGGCGTTGATGGAGCTAATCCCCAAGGCTTCACAATTGGATTCAGCCAGCAGCTTGGCTAAACCCTGCCCCTTTATCAACTTGGTGGGCTTAATCTCTAGATCAAACTCCAGGATCTTGGCAATCCATTTACCTCTTCTCCCATCTATGTCAGGCTATATAAGAATGTCCTTCACAGAGGCTGAAGGAACATATGTAGTGATCCTTGAGTGCAAGACATAGACTCTGAAATCTTTGAGAGATTTCACCAAGGCATAGGCCTTCTTCTCCATGATCTCGTACTGGGCTTCTGCATCTCTCAATGCCTTGCTAAAGAATGAAATGGGTTGCTCTTGTCCTTCCTCATTTTTCTACAATAAGACCGCTTCTACTGTATCAAAAGAAGCAAAAGAAAAGATCAGGAAATCCTTGTAATAATCAGGACTGATCAACACAGGTGCCTCAGTCAATGCCTTCTTTATTTGGATAAAAGATTCCCTGGGTTTAGCAGTCCATTTAACTTCATTTCCCTTCCTGAGCATGGATGTGATGTGTTTCACCAGCTCAGCAAAATTTGAGATGAATCTCCTCAGAAAATTGATCTTCCCCAAAAAGGCCTGAACTTCCTTCTTAGATCTGGGAAATGACAGGGTCTGAATTGCCTCTACCCTGCTAGGATCAATCCTCACTCCCTCTGCTGATACTATATGGCCTAATAGCTTCCCCTCCTTCATAGAAAAAAAAGATTTCTTGGGATTTAGGGAAAGGCCAAACCTTCAACACTTCAAGAAAACTTTCCTTAGGTGACAGCAATGCTCCTTATCTGACCTGGAGAAGACTGCGATGTCATCCAAATAGATTACCACAAACTGATATTTCTCCTCGATGAAGGCTATGTCCATGGCTCGTTGAAATGTTGCTCATGCATTCATCAATCCAAAAGGCATTTTGGTATACATGAATGTGCCCCAAGGAGTGGTGAAGGCCGTTTTTTCTCTGTCCTCAGGCATGACTGATATCTGGTTATAACCAGAGAAACCATCAATCATGGATATCCTAGATGCACCAGTTACCCTCTGTAATATGTGTTCCATGTTGGGCAGGGGATAGTTGTCTTTATTTGAGCTCCTGTTCAGGTTCCTGAAATCGACACAAAGCCTGATTTCTCCACTTTTCTTCCTCACCGGGACCAAATTGGCCACCCATTTAGAATACCTCAAGGGGACAATGATTTGGGCATCTAACAATTTCTTCACTTCTCTTCCCATGACGGGAAACAACATGGGATTTATCTGTCTCATATTTTGCCTAAATGGCCTAGCCTCTTCGTTCAGTGGGATCTTGTGCTTAATGACAGATGTGTCATAAGTCTTGAGGTCTTCATAAGCCCATGAAAACACATCAGCGAATTCCTTTAATAACTCAGTATATTCCACCCTCTATTCATTGGTTAAGCTGCTTGATAATTTGACAAACTTAGGCTCCTCATGTGTGCCAATGTTGCATTCGGTTGTATCATCATCTTCATTTGAAATACTACCCTTTACTGCCACATTATTCCTGTCGAATAGTCTTTATAAAGGGACTAGTCCCCTCGGAATATGATTGCTAGGCAGCTGAATAATCTGGTGATTAGCAATTTCATTTAAAAACACCTCAGGGTAAGGGTCACATTCCAGGTCAAGATCCTGATCAATGTGCAATGCAGAAAATTCATCAACATCTTGGAGAAATTTTTCGATTTCCAGATCATCTTCGAATACCTTCCAATGCTTGACATTGTCAGGTATGGAGGGCCTATATTTTATTTTAACCTCATATTCGACCATAGGCGGCAGTGGAACTTTGAGAAAACTAGTTGAGACAGCTAAAGAATCGGCTGAAGTGTTTTCCTCCCTCGGAATGAAAGAAATGTTAAAATCCAAGAAGAAATTATCAATAAGGTCCCATACCTCATTCCTGTAATTTCTGAGCCGAGGATTATTAGCACGATAAACACTTCTGACCTGTTGGATTATCAATTCAACATCTTCGAACACTTCCATCTCCCTTATCCCCATTTATTTTGCAGCCCTCATACCCATAACAAGAGCGTCGTATTCTGCCACATTATTGGTGGTTTTGAATTTTAGTTTGTATGACAGGGATATGGTCTCTTGACAAGGTGATATGAAAACTACTCCAGCGCCAACGCCTATACTGGAAGAAGCTCCATCAAAGAACATCTTCCAAATAGAGGTGATCGAAGGAGGTATCTCTTGATTAAGAATGGGCTTCTTTCTGATCTGTAAAGGGAGATCAGGGGTTTCAGTGACCTGCAACAAACTAGACCCCAAATCAATGTCAAGTGCAAAGATGGGATGATTGGTGGGGTTTGCTTCATCACTGACAATATAGGCTAGCTGAGCTTCTATGTACAACCTCCTGTGTTCCCCTCCAAAGACTGGAATGGTGGCATATGTGAGATCCATCTGTAATGTTCCACCAAGTCTTTTAATCCAAGACCTAGACAACAACATGCCAAACTTGGGGGGAACGTCAGCTACCACAATATCCATGACCACACTCTTCATTGGCAGCTGAAATAAAGAGACCACCAGGTCTTTTATGACTCCAATACATTGCACCCTCCTTGAATCAAAAGAGTACAAATCATGATAAGCCTTTTTCACTTCCAGTCCCAATTCTTCCATGACTATTTTGGGCATAAGATTGTGGGAAGCTCCTGAATCCATGAGGCAATTATGAAACACTTTATCATGTACGTTCAGGGAGGTGTAGAAGGGAGGGGATGAATCATCTTTGTCTTCTACCATGGGACCTAGGATGACTTCTGGCTTTTCATCTTGAAGGTTCACTGAGTCAGAGGAAGGATAGGGGGACTCAGATTGCAGCAGTTTAGAGAGGGACCTTTTGAAGTCTTCATTTTTAACCAGCTCTGAGAGGGGGATGGGAATTCTTATCTTTTGAATTTCATGCTCAAAATTGAAGGAGGAAATAGGCTTAGGAGATTCCCTTACCTCAGAAACAGGTTCTTTGACTGCTAGCGAAGCATTCTGAGTTTTATTTTCTTTAGTAGTGGCTGTTGCAGATTTAGTAGACCTTTCTGCTATGAGAGGTGGATCTTGGCTGTTAAAGTTTCCTTCTTTCTTCTTTGACCTAAGAGGGTATATGCTAGAGGTGTTTTTGACCTTTTATCCTTTACCTAACTCATTGATTTGAATATTCATAAGGGATTCTTCATATGTGGATTGAGTCAAATGGGGAAAAGGGGAAGTTTCTTCAATACAGTGAATTTCAGGGTCAAGCTGATCTATCTCCTCTCCTTCTTCATGAGCAACTAGGTTATTTTGGAGGGGGGTTTGAATCCTTTGATCTTCTCTGTCCTTCCCCCTTTGTTTACTTGGGAAATCCTGAGGCACATTGTTATTAGGTCTCCTGAAACCTCTATTATCAGCATTTTGGGGATTTCTGTACATGGGCTTCCCTTCTAACTCCCACCTTTCCATCCTGGCAAAAAGTGATTTTAGCAATTTAGTAGTCTCATATGTCTGAAGGGGCAGGGGAGAGGAACTAGATGGGGAGGCTTCATCCCTCTTCATGGATATTCTTCTATCAGCAGTGTTCCTGAGTCGTTCAACAACCAAGATGTTAGATTCTACCTCCATGGCTGCATCCTGCATGTGGGCCAGAGTAGTGGCTCTTCTTTCCCTCAACAGGAGGCAAAAATCGGGATCAAAGGCGCTAGCATAAGTGATCTTTGCAGAGGATTTAGAGGGTTTTATCTCAGCAGGGATTTTATTGTACATTTTATTGAATCTCTTGGAGAAGTCAGAGACAGACTCTCCTTATTTTCTTTTCAAAGATCCAAACTTTGTCATGTAATAAATGAATTCTTTTTTATCTCCCCACTGTCTCAAAAAGGTATTATCCAAAGCTTCGATCCCATCAATAGATCCAGGAGGCAGGGCCTTAAACCATTTTCTAGCCTCGCCTTGAAGACTATGGACAAAGATCCTCATCCATACATCTGCATGCATGATAACATTATCATCTGTAAAACAGTAAAAGGCTTCTAGGTGTTCTTCTGTTGTTATGTCCCCCTCGCTTGTAAACTTGGGTAGTTGCTTGAGGTAACCATCTGCTGGGAGGGAATTGAGAGGTTGAGGTAACATAAGGGGAGCATACCTAGCGGCTATAATAGCCTCCATTTTGGTCATAGGGGGATTTACTCCTGCCATGGGAATATTAAGTGGAGGAGAACTTGGAGGAGAAGGGGTGCGAACAAGGGGATACTAGAATTGAGCTTCCTGGAGGAAAGGGAAACAATGGGGAATATGAAAAGAGAGCTAAGGGACCTAAATGACAAGACACTTCTCTCTGTGCAGTAATAGGAAGAAGAGGAGGGGTGGTGAAATCTTATGAGGTCCGGGGTCTGGACCACGGTCCAGCTTCAGGGGAGAGGGGAGTGACAAGGATTTCTCCTTCTAATGTTAGATCAGGAGGGGAAAACTCAGCAGGAACACTCCCGAAATTCAGAAAATGGGAAACCTCGGAAATAGGCTTGCTAGGAAGCTGAGAATGAGAAAATGGAGTTTTTATGGAAGGAGGTGGCGAATTACCTGGTTCAGCGGTGAAGCTTTCTCCTTGAGAGGCCTTCCCTTTTCTGATAATCACTTCTGGATCCACTTCAGGCATGGCTAGAGGCAGCCGAGGATGGGACCACGTGTTTCTGCCCCTGGAAGCCACAACTAATCACAACAGGTTCGCCACAGTGGAGTCATCACAATGGAGTTGCCAGGTGCACAGTAGCAATCTTCAAGGGCTCTGATGCCTGATGCACCTTCAGAATCAGAAGCTCAATGTCATTCAATCCCAGGGAAGATTTTCAACTTCATCCCCGGCAACAGCGCTAGAAATGTTGGCGACGGAAGTCACTCCTGGATTGCGGCAGGAGCAGAGCCCGACGCCCATCAGTTTATGTCACGATTTGTTTATAAAAATGGAGTGATCGAATGGAAGTTAACTCAAAACAATATTGTTTTAACTCTGAAACTAGGCCAAACATGCATGGGCAAGTGAGGTCTTAGATAAACTTCAGACAGTGAGTTGTAGTAAGGGTGAATAGAGGGAAGACTTGTATAAGAGAAATGTAAAGGTCTGTCGTAAACATCAAGTTTCTAACAAACTGTAGGAGAAAGCATCTAAATGGAAGATCTTCTTACATTCAAACGCAGAAAACCGGAGAATACAACAATGCAACACTAAATCCTTTATCATAACATAATTGCAATAATTCATGTGAATCAGTCAATCATGAACTCCCTCGGTATGATATGAAAACTAGATCGGGTAAGAAAACTGTCTGTCATTAAACAAGAAATCTTACATACAAATGCATGACCAGAGAACTAGAGACGTCTACTAAAACTTTTACAGTTAGGATCTTCGCTCTACCATCGATACTTTACAAAATGGAAAAATTGCCTACATATACTCAAAGAGAAAAACCAATAGCGAAACCGAGATGATGCATTAAAACATTGCATATGCATGTCCACTGACAATCTACACATGCAGTCTCTGAACGGTCGTGCACCTATGCCAGACGCAACCGAACTTCTGACAGTCCGGCGGATGAACTGACGTGCTTTTAATTCATCGTCGGACTTTCCATTTATGGCGGAGATGATATCTAACCACCACCAACTGCCTCAATAACTGCTTCCTTAGGACTGGGGACAACCTCGGTCAAATATCTCTTTTGAGACATGGCGGTCTCCTAATGGTGCCGCCTGGATCAGCTGAAGAGTCCTCCTTTGGATGATGCTTCGTTGGACTGCTGTGCAGGGACCTCTATGACGGACATGGATGAGGGTATGACGGGGGTGACGGTGAATAAACAGGAGTTGTGACATCGGATGAGGAATTCCACGGGGTATGGACAGGACACAGGCAGGAGGAATATGGAGCGCAGGGGTACAAGTGAATGGTGAATGACGCTGAGGTGGAGGTGACTAGGGGGGG
>SNQJ01S0000938.1:213216-225077 GCA_010110895.2 Picea sitchensis
ATGGGAAAGCTAAGGATATTGAAGGCCATTAAGTTGAAATTTTTAAAATGAGAGGGCCTATCTATATCTGTCACATACACAAGCTCTTCAATTTAGCAGTCAAGCAGGGCTTCCCTAAACCCTGGACGCAAAGCCTCATTGTTCATATTTTTAAAAATGGGGATAGAAACATTCCCTCTAATTATAGGACCATTTTGATTAGACGGATTTTAGCCAAGCTTTATGGAATTATTTTCGAAAAGAGGATTAACCTTTGGCTAGAAAGTCACAATAAAAGTGCTAAAGGCCAGGTTGGGTTTAGGAGATATCAGTAAATTGTGGACCATCTTGTTATCTTTAGGATCATTGCAGAGGAGTTCCGCAATACTAAAACCAATCGTTTTTGTTGTTTTGTTGACTTTAGAAAAGATTTTGACATGGTTCCTAGGAAAAACCTTTGGAATAGGTTGGAAGCGATAAAAGTGCCTCTCGAGTTAAGGGTTGTTTCAATAAGTATGTATGAGAATGTTATTCCTAAGTTTAAAAACACTGAGGGTTGGTCAAAAGAGATTAACTGCAATATTGGAGTCAACCTTGTCCCCTTCCCTTTTTGGCATATACATTGTCAAGTTAGAAGATTGTTTGGAAAAAGCAGGTTGTGTCGGCCCTACTCTCACTAATATAGTCATCAATACTCTTCTTTATGTTGATGATATCATTCTCATGGAAATGACTCCCCATGATATTGAAAGCCAACTAAGAATCCTCAATGATTTTTGCTCCAATATGGGTATGACTGTTAATATTGATACGACTAAGGTCATGATTATTAAATCTAATAAAATCACTTATGATACCTTCGTATATGACAACAACAACTTGGAGGAAGTGACTTCATACAAATATCTTGGAATTTATATTCACCACAAGCTCAACTAGAATTATAGCAATGAGAAAAGGATTATTGGGGGATGTAAAGCTTATTATGGGCTTGAAAACAATTTTAATTCAGTTGATATTTGGATTTGGGATAAGAAGAAACTCCTCTTTGAGACTCTCATTACACCTATTATTCTTTATGCATGTGAAGTTTGGGGCTGTAGTATCTCTCGTGAATCCTAGAGAAAGATAGAGCAAATACAAAAGAATTTTATAACCTATAATCTCAAAATTAAAGGAAATACTCCCTATCACATCCTCCTCTTAGAAACAAGCCTCTCCCCCAATGAGATCACGGTTATGACTAGATACCTAATGTATAAGAACAAGTTAAACAACATGGAAGACAAGAGGCTTCCTAAAATTGCCTCAAAATCGAGTCGTAACCACCGTCGACTCAAGCAAGGATGGCATAAAGATGCCCAGTCTGGTCTAAACTATTGGGGAATCATGGAAGACACCATTTTGCAGAATAAAAATACTATTAAAAATATCATCAAATCAAAATTTAAGGAGAAAATGTGGTGTGATAAAGAGTTAGAGGAAAAAATAAAATTAAGGTATTGTAAAGATGTAATCAACCCTAATCTAGAAGATCAAAATTTTCTATCGATTTTGACGAGTGTAAAAAAAAAAGAAGCATTGCTAAGATAAAAACAAATTCTCACGAGCTCCATAGTGAACATGGGCATTGGTCAATTCCTAAAAATCCATGGGATGAAAGAGTGTGTCATCTTTGTGACACTAAGAAGGTTGAAGATGAAAAACACTTTCTCTTAGATTGTCTAGCCTATACCTAGATTAGATCTCATTTTCAAAATATTTGTCACACTACCAACCTTCCTAACCTCTTAACTCAACAAAACTATGGTAATCTTGGAAAGCTTCTCTTAATGCTTTTTGAATAGAGAATCAAAATTCTAAAGAATCACAAGTAATCTCTTACACTCTTAAGGTCTGATAGACCAATTCGGTCTTAGTGGACGTTAATCATCATCATCATCATCTTCATATAAATTTAATTTATTTGCAATTTAATATTTTGTTAGGGAATAAGGAAAAGTTATAACTTAAAATATTAGGAATATTTTTTATCAATAATTTTGGTTTTGAGAAATCCCCCGGATGGGGTGACACTTGGAAATTGCATGTCGCATGGTGCGTTGGCAACAAGGGAAGTTAAATCCCCTCTTCACCAACATCCTCCTCAGATCACTTGAAATGCTTCACATTTACTCTGGCGAGAGCCTAGAGTGTCGGAACAGTCCAACAATTCTAATGGAGCTTCAAGTTTGGCCCACTGGTACTGGTACAATGCATCCTTCTCGCATCACTCTAGAATTCATGGCTTCATTAACCATCACCTCACTCATCATAATGCAGGTCTCGCCCCGTTGTTTCCCTTATCTCTGAATTTTGTCCTCAGTCTCTCATTCTCCCCTGGCTGTTAAGCTTTGGATTTTCGAGGCCTCTGTAATTTTCCTTCTATCCATCCCAAGAATTTTCATCCTTTACACCGTGAATTCTCCCCCCCACAAGCTTATCTTCGCCATGCCTTGTGAGAGAGGAAAGTCCAAGTAGGGGACGTCCTACTACAGTCAAGTAGGAAGGCATCGATGCACTGGACCTACTACTCTCTCTCACTCCAGGAAGAAGCCCAACCCACTCTCCCCACTCTGATCAAAACTAGGGCATGAATGCCTAGTAAAAGCTTCACTCGCCTATTCCAGCGACCACCTACAGAGGATGCATAGTGGAGGGGGAGATCCATCCTCACTGGGAGGAGATCCCTCATAATTTGCAGGATACCGCCGGTGAACAAATGACACAAAAAAGTATCAAAATCCCCTTGAATTCTTGGGAGTTGGTCATGACATGCTATCTGGTAGAGGAGGAACTTCCTCCTTTGATGTCGGGTTGCTGCAAGAATTATGCTGACTCCAATGCGAAAGACCTAGGGATCAAATGGGGCGATTTCTGGAATGAGGAGGAAATTCACGACCCACCCAACATGGATGTACACACAAAAGTGCCAATGCAACCAACTCTGGACAACCACGACCCACCCGGATCATGCAAGCTCACAGAGGAACATTTGGCCCTTATTTTCGAGATGAGGCAGGACTTGACCGAGCAAATGCACAACTAGAGAATCCTCAACAAGCACCTGCATATTCTCTTTGATTCCTTGTCAAGTGAGCCTATGAAGAGTCACTACCTGACATGCTTCCAGCCACACGCCTTCACATTTCACCAGGAAGAGAACTCGGGTTCGCCTCATGTTTAGCTTTTTTACTGTTAATTTTCTAGTCTTAACTACAATGCTTTTTGTTGCCATTAAACTCTGGTTCACTAGATGATCAATGAATAATGTCGATCGCCTATTCTAGTTTCCATACATGTGGCAAAACAAGTGACAAGCTATTATGGTTTCAGACATGTGTCACTTTCTAGTCTATGCACAGTGTCAACCACCTATTCTAGTTTCCATACATGTGGCAGAACAGGTAGAAAGTCTTGATGTACTCTTAGATATATATGTCATTTTTTAATAATATAAAGTAATAAGATCTTTTTTATTTAAAAAAAATAATAATTTTGAAAATTAAAAAATAAAATATTAAAATATTTTATTAAATAAAATTCTTAAACATAAACACTTTGACTTTACCTTAATAAATTTAAAGTTAAAATAAATATATTCATTTTAAAATATATATATATTACCAACTATATATTTAAAATTAAGATAAATATATTCATTTTAAGATTCATATATACCCAACTTATATAATATATGATTGATTTTAAATACAACAATGTATGCTAACCCTTTTCCATTTCCTTTTATTTGAGTTTATTAATATGATTTTAGAAACTTGCAAACCATGGTAACGATTTTGACTATTACTAAGACCTATTTAAACTTAGATTTGATAGACATGTCATATTTAATATGAAGATGAAATATATATTATTGAGCTTTACAATTTTAAGGTGTACATCGAATCCAAGTTTAAATAGATTTGTGTGTCCAATATACTTTCCAAATTCATTACATCGTTACACTTGCATATACCTAAAAATTAAAAGAGAATTTTTTTAATGAAAAAATGTAAAATTATTAATGGAGGTTTTTCAAGAGAGACGTTTTATCTAATTTTGCTTTTAATGTGTCAATTTTTTTTTTATATGACAATGTATTTTGAGTGAGACTCCTAGTCCTTATCTCATCAAAATAAATAAAAATAACACGATTGGATAATAATATTGTAAATAAAAATTAATATTAACATTTTAATAGTGTAGAATTATAAAGAGTTGATAAACCATCCCCTCTCACTTTGATTATAAAAACATATCTGATTTCTCCTATTATAATAAGAAGAGATTATAAAAATATATCTAATTTCTCCTATTACAATTACAATTCTTAGATATTATTTTATGTCAAATAATATCTAAACATTCATATTTTTTATTTTTAGATATGATAGAATTAATCATATATAAATGTCAAATTTTATATTTAAAATTATTCGATTAAATTAAATTAAATTTTTAACAAATTATATTATTATAAAATGTAAATATATCATTTTAATTTATTTTTTAATGAAAAAATTTAAATTTTTTAATGGAGGTTTTTCAAGAGAGACGTTTTATCTAATTTTGTTTTTAATGTGTCAATTTTTTTTATATGACAATGTATTTTGAGTGAGACTCCTAGTCCTTATCTCATCAAAATAAATAAAAATAATATGATTGGATAATAATATTGTAAATAAAAATTAATATTAACATTTTAACAATGTAGAATTATAAAGAGTTGATAAACCATCCCCTCTCACTTTGATTATAAAAACACATCTGATTTCTCCTATTATAATAAGAAGAGATTATAAAAACATATCTAATTTCTCCTATTACAATTACAATTAGTTCTTAAATATTATTATCTAAACATTCATATTTTTTATTTTTAGATATGATAGAATTAATCATATATAAATGTCAAATTTTATATTTAAAATTATTTGATTAAATTAAATTAAATTTTTAACAAATTATATTATTATAAAATGTAAATATATCATTTAAATTTTTTTTTAATGAAAAAATTTAAATTTTTTAATGGAGGTTTTTCAAGAGAGACGTTTTATCTAATTTTGCTTTTAATGTGTCAATTTTTTTTATATGACAATGTATTTTGAGTGAGACTCCTAGTCCTTATCTCATCAAAATAAATAAAAATAATATGATTGGATAATAATATTGTAAATAAAAATTAATATTAACATTTTAACAGTGTAGAATTATAAAGAGTTGATAAACCATCCCCTCTCACTTTGATTATAAAAACATATCTGATTTCTCCTATTATAATAAGAAGAAATTATAAAAACATATCTAATTTCTCCTATTACAATTACAAATAGTTCTTAATTTCTCCTATTACAATTACAAATAGTTCTTAATTTCTCCTATTACAATTACAAATAGTTCTTAGATATTATTTTATGTCAAATAATATCTAAACATTCATATTTTGTATTTTTCGATATGATAGAATTAATCATATATAAATGTCAAATTTAATATTTAAAATTATTTGATTAAATTAAATTAAAATTTTAACAAATTATATTATTATAAAATGTAAATATATCATTTTAATATTTTTTTATAATATATATAATTTTTTTTTATATAATATAAAATGTAAATATATCATTTTAATTTTTTTATAATATATATAAACTTTATTTTAATCTTTTTTATAATATATATAAACTTTATTTGTATTATTTTTAAGCTAAATACAAAATTGAACCATTGATACCAAATGTATTATAGAATTTAAAAAGTAAATGAAAAATATACATACTTATAAATTTAACACATTTTAAAAATATAATTAATTATAAAATACTTTCTTAAAGATGCTTCTCCTACCTTCAAATACTTTGACATATCTCTATATTTATATTTACCTAAGTTATTATCTTTACTAATAAATTGCATTGAGATGATGAGGTGCATTTTATAATTTAATATTAAAAAAATCATATATTTATTCCACCATATTTAATTAATAACATGATAGTAACAAAATCATATTACCTATTGGAAAAAGAAAAATTTAAAACATTTTTTTATTAAGCACCATATTCCAAGCATAGTGAATATACCAAGCATACACATAGACAAACATGTAAATCCATGTTAATCGAGAATGATCTTTTTAAATCTTTTTCATATTTGATAAATATGAAATTGAAATAAATTTATTTTAATCTATAAAAGGTTTAAAAATTCTTTAGAATAATGTATAATCCAATTTCTAGCCTCTAACTTATAAAATGATGCATAAAAATTCTTCTTCATATAAGTAAGTTTTTTCCCTATATAAAACATTGCTATAATTAGATATCTAATTTACAAGAACAAGATAAACAATATGGATGAAAAGAGACTCCCCAATATTGCTTCAAACTCTGGCCAAAACCCTTCAAACTCTAGCCAAAATCACTAGCGGCTCAAGCAAAGATGGAATAAAGATGTCAAATCTTGGCTAAATCATTGGGGAATATAAGAAAAAACCATCATGCAGAATACCGATAATATTACAAATATTATCACTTCTAAATTTAAGGAGAATATGTGGCATGATAAAGAATTAGAGGATAAAAGGAAACCATGATACTACAAGGAGGTGGTCAACCATAATTTAGAAGATCAAAAGTACCTCTTAGTTTTAAGAAGCAAGAAGAAGAAAATCAACATTGCTAAAATAAAAACAAACTTTCACGAGCTACATAGTGAAATTGGGCGTTGAACAATTCCCAAAACATTGTGAGATGAAAGAAACTGTCATCTTTGTGATGCTAAGATGATAGAACATGAAAAACACTTCCTCTTAGATTGTCTTGCATATTCCCAAATTAGTTCCCAATTTAAAAATATTTGCCACAATACAAAACTTCCTAACCTCCTAAGTCATCAAAACTATGGTGATTTTGGAGCACTTTTCTTAATATTTTTTTAGCACATAAATACAATTTTAAATAAATCGAAATAATATATTTCCTTCTTAAGATTCAATAAACCAATTAATTTCAATAGACATTAATCATCATCATCATCAACTAAAATATATATTTATTTATTTCATTAAATAACTTATATACAAAATAACAATTATAATATTTACTAACCTTTAAATTTTGTATATAATTAATTTAAAAATTATTAACAACAAATAATTTTTAACATCCCAAAGAAAATGCCTACTATAAAATTCTTTGAATAATTCCCCATGTTGAGGAGGACCCATGTCATTTTAGAGCGAGTTGACAGGTGAGGGTGAGGGTCCTTCCTTGGTGGACTAACCTTTGAATAATTTCCCATGTTGAGGAGGACCCATGTCATTTTAGAGTGAGTTGTCTAGTGAGAGGGTCCTTCCCTTGGTGGACTAACCTCTGGCATTGATAAAAGGTGGAACCTATGACAAAAGGGGGAATTTTGAGTTTGTAGGCATTAGATGATTGAGTTTATAGGCCTAACATGATTGAGTTTTTGATGATGTTTATAGAATTATTAAATTTTTATGTATTTGTTTCAATTCTCGACACATATATGGGCCCACACTTATGAGTTATAAAAGGGTCCTTTCAATGGAAATAAAGGACAAGGCGATGGTATTTGTACCAAAATGTTGGCGGGTCATATCTTAACAAAACAAAAGTGGGTCATAATGTCATGAAGTCATAATTTTTTCAATATCGTAACAATAATTTTTTTTAAATATAAAAACCATGAAAATTTCGAATCATATTTCTTTGAAAATTCTCACCTTTAAATAAAGGACAAGGCGATGGTATTTGTACCAAAATGTGGGCGGGTCATATCTTAACAAAACAAAAGTGGGTCATAATGTCATGAAGTCATAATTTTTTCAATATCGTAACAATAATTTTTTTTAAATATAAAAACCATGAAAATTTCAAATCATGTTTCTTTGAAAATTCTCACCTTGAGAAAAAAAAGAATAATACACAAAACAAAATTATATAATGATCCTTGTCCCTCTTTCAAACCAAACTAGGATAACATTAATGGGTAATGATGGTTATACATAGGAAAATTCACAACTTGTTCTATGTTATGATTGCTACCTTGACTTTTAGGTCTTTAATTATGACTTGTGTTATGTTAAACCAAAAATTTTAAATTCTCAATGGTTCTCTTTTATTATTTAATATTTATATACATAAATAAAATATTAATTTATTTTATAAAATTTATAAATTAATTATTATTATTTTCATTTTTAAATGTTCAAAGTAATAAAATAAATTTAGTTATTTATTTAAGTATAATTAGGGGTGATATTTAAAGTTATATAGGAAAGTAAGGTTAAATGTTACTTAAAAGCACATGATCCTATTGTTAGAACCTTAGCAATTATAGTAAGGTTTACTAGCCTTCTTGCAAATACTATATAGGATGAAATCATCTTTAGTCCTAGAGTATAACTTTAAACTATTTTTTATTGGTTGAGAGCTTGTCTTCCTTTGATGTAAGGAAACATGTTAATGACCCAAGGCCCAAAGACATCTGGAAGGAGTGGAATGTTGCCCCCTTTTGGACTGTCAATAATGTTTAAAGTGGCCAGGTTTTGTCTACACACAATGAGGTAACTGCACATTGTTGTCTTTAGAATGTATAACTAAAGGCTAAGCCAATAGACTTAATACTACAAGGTTTTTTCCTACTTTGGAAAAAAACAATCAAATTATCAAAACACACGTTCAATATAAGTACAAATACAAAGTAAAACAAGGTACATTATAAAAACAAAACTACTATTTAAATTGAAAAAAAAAAATTGAATGACTCAAAATATCGAAAACATAAATACAATTAATTGAAAAAGGGATTAAAATTAAAAAAAATAATAATAATTTAATTAACTGTATTATTCATTCAACTAGTGTTAAATTAAATCATCAAACAATGATTATTTAGAAAATGTAATAGCTAAATGATTTTGAATCTTGGTATGAAGACTTCCAATATAATCTTGAAAGTAAGTGACTGCATTTTTCATATCGTTATACATTCTATTAACATTTTATTTTTAATAAAACATTAAAACCTTTAACATCAATCATCCCAATGTCGTCAACATAGTAATATACTCTTTTGTAGAAAAACAATGGACAAGATACTTAGTGTTATAGCATCTTTATCCACCCTATTCAAATAAGATGCACCTTATTGTCCTCAAGGCATTCCACACTTGATTTTGGCTGACTAAATCCATCTGAAACTCTGCAAAAAAGACCTCTTTTCAATGTACTCGCACATCTTTCTCAATAAAGGAGGGAGTGCTTGCCTGTTTCCTTCAAGAAAGGAGTTCCTTCCTTCCAAAGTCAATAAAAAATTTAAAATCATGAAAATTATGTACTCCCAAGCAAGGTTTATGGGAAAATTAGTTCCATGACTTCCTAATTCCCGTGAGAAACGATCTTGACCATATTGATATGGTATAAATAAGACCTCAATGGAGGAGAATGGAGACATCGAGCCCTATGATACAAGAGTTATCATCTAGTATAGATTAGTCGACATTTTGTCCCTCTATTTTTTTTTACCAACATCTCCCTGAGCATTCCCATTCTCAGTTTATTCCATGTCACATTTTCTGAGATAGAGGCCTAAGACACCCTTGTCTTCCTCTTCTTTGCATGGAGTGAAACATCGAAGGTCAAGCAATCATGAGTGGCCTATGGCAGGAGGAATCTAGACGATGTGTACGGGTAGTGTCGATAGAGGAAGTTAGGTATAACATATTGTATTGTTGTTATTCTTAATAAAAATGGAGATCTCTCTTCTCCCCCCCTAGATACTATGTACTCACATTCTTATGTTCTTTGTTTAGTTTCTAGAGTTGGTACTAACACAGTTGATTGTAGTTAGTTAGTTGGTTATTTAATAACTCGATTACTTTTTTCATTTTGGTTTGAGGAAGGTTTCTTGTTTTGTGTGTGCAAGTTTTGAAGCCCGAGGAAGGAGAAAGAGGTTTGGAATGAGGACAGTTCACACAACTCAGATCCAACCATATGTAAGATAAGTAAGTCCTCTAACTACCTTGGTAGTTATTTCTGAATTGTTGTAGACCAATCTAGGAAAAGATAAAGTGTTGTCTTCGATTCCAATATGTTGTGTTTTCACCCTCATCATAGGATAGAGTATTTTGATCCGTAATAGAACTAGCGGCTCCACTGCCTCCCTGAAAGTTCTAGGATCGTCATCAATAATAGAAAAAGAAAAAATTGAATGGAAATCAGATGGAATATACCTTTCCAGTAGCATTCTTTCTTGAACCGATCTCCTCAATACTGGAGTATGAGGATCTTCTTCTTCTGATTCTTGTTCTTCTGTAGAGTTTGAATCATCATCCTTTAAATCAAACTCTATTTACTCTGGTTCTTCCTTACTTGGTAGGACTTCCTGTTTAACAACATCCTTCACTTCTCTAAATACCACATCTCGGCTATACACTGCCTTCTTAGTTTCTGGATTTCAAAGCTTATAACCTTTGAGACCATCTTTATATCCAATAAAGATACACTTTTCATCCTTCTTATCTAGCTTACTCCTATTTTCCTTTGGAACATGAACATATACATCATAGTCAAATACCTTGAGATGTGTGAGAGAAGGTTTATTACCAGTCGATATCTCTTGTGGAGTCTTGGCATCTAGCACCGATGAGGGTGATCTGTTGACCAGGTAAGACGCAGTACCCACTACCTCTTCCCATAATTCTTGTCCTAACCCAACACCACTGAGCATGCACCTTTCTTTTTCCATCAGGATCATGTTCATCCTTTCTACAACTCCATTATGATGAGGTGTATATGGAGTAGTATTATGCCTTGCTATACCGTACTTCTTACAAAATTCTTCAAATTCATTCCTGCATAACTCTCCGCCATTATCTTTCCTCAACACCTTAATTCTTTTCTTTGTTTTATTCTCAACAAGATCCTTGAACTCTTTAAACTTGTCAAAGACTTCATATTTCTTCCTGAGTAAATATATCCAAGTATTCCTCGAGAATTCATCTATAAATGAGACATAGCACACATATTTTTCCAATGATGGGACCAATATAGGTCCAAAAACATCACTGTGAACTAGCTGTAAAATTCCTCCTATCCTCGTTGCACCAGAAGGGAATCTTACACAATTCTTCTTCCCATATACACAATGTTCACAGAAATCAAAATCCAGAGAGAATTTAGACATACCTTCAACCATACCTTTACTGTGTAGTAGTCGAAGACCCTTCTCTCTGATATGCCCTAGCCTTTGATGCCACTGTTATCGGACTAATCAGTAGGTGCGGACACTAACAGATCTCCCTAGATCCACCTGGATCTAGAACAAAACAGGATAGGACATGACTCTTTCCCTAAGTTTTGACCATTGAATTAGCTAGTAGGAAGGAACAAGTAACATACCTTTATATCGCTTCCTAGAATCTCTATTGCTCCCACTTCACTCCAGTGCTCTCGTGAGGTCAACACCAAGACAACACAAATAAACCAAAGTGAAGATAGCAAAATATATTCAACTGTCAACTTATGTGTATGATCAAGGAATTACACAATAAAGTGAGAATAGCTTTATGGGAAAGGGACATGCCACTATATCATATTAATTGAAAGTAGAAGATTAGAACCTGATCGCCTTGATGTCACAAGCTTCCTTTCGATGGCTCTTGGTTCCAACACACACACTTGCTCAATCCTTGCATGAAGAAGATCAAATCCTCTTGATAGACTTGCTAGAGTCTCCAAGCTCCTGTTCAAGCTAAGTCCTTCACACAATTCTTTCACCAATTCTCCAATGAATCTTGCTTAACCTTT
>SNQJ01S0000938.1:230416-254318 GCA_010110895.2 Picea sitchensis
CGTTCCTCGATCCTGATCCTGGGCTCCTCCTCTTCTTTTGTCCTCCAACTGCTGCTGCTTGAGTTTCTCCTAAAGCTTGAGGCAAGGCTAAAGGGTTGGGACAAAAATGATTTGGCAATTTGGCAGAGTTTCTTTGCTATGATTTTTCCTCTTTTGAATAGTAACCCTACCCCTCCTTTTATAGGCTAGAAGGAACTAGGGTTTTAGGCGAACTCTCGGCCATGCATGGCGAAGATTTCCAGTTAACTGACAAAAAGCCTCGTGTCCCGGCGGAAACTTTCCTGATTTTTTGCTTTGTTAGGTACCCGCGGGCTGTAGTGGGTTATCCTGCGGATACCTGCGTGCAGTAGAAGGTCAGCAAGCGGTCACCCACGCCCAGTGAAAGGTTAGGGCGCGGGTCCATTGATTTAAGTGGTTTTTTGAGGATTTGTTCAACATGGCTTTGGCTAGGAAGAGGCATGAGTTGGCCTGATGCCAGGTAAATCTGTGTGGTGCATTTTTGGGTTATAACAAAGGGAAACAAGATCACTCGACAATATTTTCAATTTTAGGAAGTCTAAAAAGAGCTTAAAGGGGACTCTAAGGAGGATCATTTTTTAATATAATATAAGCAAGGCCAAAAAAGATAAATAATATCTCACTAGATGTCACTTTCATAGTTTAAATGAGCTTGAAAGAAAAAAAACCATGCTCTATGGGATTCCCACAGGTTGAGGTCAAAAAAATCATTTGAGATGAAAAATGAGGCCTAAAACTACAGTCATGGTGGGTCTAAAAGGAATCCCAATCCTACAGGAGACTTACAACATGGAAGTCACAATGCAATACCAGGATCTACCTAGGGCATCGATGGAGAGGGAGGCTCTACCACCTAGTTACGACACTTTTAAAGAAGCATGCGAGGTTTTGTGTCACACTTCGGTTGGATTGATCCTATGGAAAAGAGAAAATTGTCAATAAAATGAAAAATTCAAGGTGGTGTAAACCCATCCTATATGAAAATGGAGAAATCAAAACTTCATCACATGATGATATAAGTAGTACTAAAAATACCAAAACCAAAGTACATAAGATGATTAATTGACCATGAGATCGTCAAGAGGAACCAAAACATCCACTGAGCAAACAAAAGGGAAGAGTTCAGGGACAAACCAGGTCAAAATAGGGTCAAAACGTATATAAATAGAGATGAAAGGGGTCATTTTCACCATTTCCCTTTGAAAATTCCCAAAACTAGTCAAAACCCTCTTTATTCAATAGGATATGTAGAGAGAAACGGTGGATGAAATTGATGCATTATTGGGACAAGTAAGTACCCCTCTCCTTTACTTGCAATTCCTTTCATGATTTTAGTTTTTTAGAGGAATTTGGGGGTCGCATGCTCCAAAATTCTTCATTATTGTGCATGTACGCGTTCTTTTCACAGTCATCTCGCTTATGTATGCAGGCTGAGACACTCTTAGAAAGCATATGTATGTGCTCCGCATATGTATCATGGCGCGCACACCATACAAAAAAGTGTTTTTTAAGAGGAACTCCAACAAAAAGGGTTGGCAGATGTGTGAATGAGTAGGCCAATATCATAAATGCATAGTAGTGGCATTTTGAGCTATAAGAAGGACCTAATGTCCCTAACCCCTCATGTATGTAGAATAATATATTTTCCATGTAATAAACGCCAACATTTGTTAATAAGGGCTATTTAATAATGTAGACAAGTCTAATGCAAGAATACTTAATAGAATCTTCTGCTTCTAGAAATATCTTCCTCTATTGTTCTTTGGAAGATAAAAGTAGTATAAATAGGACTATAAGGTATGAGAAATACTTTTCTAGAGAATCATTACAATAGAGCTATTCTATGTTGGAGGTTGGACCTTTGAAGAGGAAAGTGAACTTGGATTTCTATCAATAAATGTATAATTTTTGGTATTGTGATTTTTTATATTTTGTTGTTCCACTGGTATTTGCTACAATATTTCTATTTCTTATTATTATAATATATATGGTACCTTACAGGATCCACCACTTCATGAAACATTTATCGAACAGGTTTCAAGAAAACATGGTCAGTGACAACATAACCCTCCAAAATAAGAGTGGGATCGGTTGAAGATTACATCAGCTCAACCACTTCATTAACCGATAGTTGAATACTTTTATGAGAAACTAAAGGTGATTTAGGAGCATAAGAGCCTTGAGATAAGAACCACACTCTTTGTGCCTCTGAAATAATAGGGAATAGATGATTAAGGTGATCTCCCTTGAAAATTATAAAAGGTAACTTAGGCTTGTGTCCTATTCATCTAGATTTCATAGAAATATCAATGCCCCTAGCATGACTTGCATTGGATGGTGGATTTATCCCGACATGACTCACAGTGGTTGGTTGACTATTTCCAACATGACTTACAATGGTTGGTTTCTTTCCCCTAGCATGACTGGTAGCAGCTGGTTGCATATATCCAGTATGACTTGCAGAGATTGGACTCTTTCCCACAACATGACTTGCAATGGTTGTTTGCATGTCTTTATCATGACTTCTAGTGGTTGTTTTCATGTATTTAGCGTGACTTGTAGAGGCTACTGACATTTCCCTTTGTCTTTGCTTCTTCTTCTTCCTCTTCCTATTTTTATTCATTTTAGACTTCTAGTTACTAGTAGCTATACTTTATCCAAATGAGGTAGAAGGAGGAGGAGTATAATTCATTGAAAAAAAGGTAAAATATCAAAATAAATTTGATTCCCTTGACATAAGTTGCTTATATGATAAGCATCGGGAGAATTCAAAACATTCAAATTGGTTCACAACCAAATTGGTAGTCCCACAATCAATATAGGAATGTTCAAAGTAGCCATCAAAGGGGGTACCAACATCTCTAAATAAAGGAAAAGAAAAAGAATCCCCTTGGGAAGTGGTCCTTTGGCTGGTACTCATAAAGGAATTGTCTAGGGAATAACCACCACTAGGTGCAAAGGGATTGTTTGGTTGTTGTCTAGGTTGTTGGTTCAAATTGGAAGGTGTTAGCAATGAAACTCACACTTTCACTGATAAAGTGTAATATCATCACCCATCAATAGGTTTGTAAGTTGAATTTTAAGATAGGGTGTCAAATGGATCAAAACCCAACACAACAATGTAAATCACATAAAGTTCTAGATAAAATGCATCAACAAATGAGGTCTTGGCTAACTTAGATCGAGTTTTAAAGAGTAAGGTGGATAGATGGAAGACTATACTAAGAATTATTAAATACGTCTACTATTAGCATCAGGCAGTACTAACATACCAATGAAGAAAATCTTTTGATACAAGAACTTCTTTAATCAAAGATAAACTCTGGTAAAAATTATAACATCATCACAATCAAAACTCCATTGTAATATGAATATAATATATCAATCAAGGCATTCAAATGATAGTATAATCAGAGTAATAAAGAATTAAGATGGCAGGAAGGAATTTGGCTTCTATCAATAAAAAATTCTCAATTCTGATACATAAAAATCCAGGGATGGCTCTGTTACATTACAACATTACAAAAATAATCTCATATCAACCATTCAAACCCCCTCAATGACTTCTAATGTTTATCTTATAACCTAGGTTGTGAATGACATCCTTACAATTCAAATCCCACCCTCTAGAATATGATTCCCACATCTGAAGCTGGAGTAACTACATCTGTTCAAAAAAAATAACAAACTGCTAAATACTAGGCTAATGTTGGCCACTACCCTAACATCTTTAATATGCATGATTAAGTGTCCCTTGAGTGCATCTTCTTCTTGTTAGGTGTCCCTCCAACTTTCAACTGATATTCAAGCAACTTCCACATACTCCTCTAGCCATCTGGAAACCACTGATCCTTTTGAAACCTCCATAACAAGAGTGTGTAGCAAATTTTGTAGCACCAACTGTATCAGCCAATTCGCAGCACCTGATTGTAAAAGCCAGTTCACAACGCCAGGCGCTGCGAAATTTCATGTAGATTCTTAACATATCTAGTATATCCCAAAAACACTCCAAAAACCATCTTCGGAGCTAGAGATATTGTAAAAACTCATGATCCAGTATATGAGTGAAAAATTTAATTCATAGGCATCATTATTCACCAAAATCTCAAAATGCAAAAAACAAGCATTATCCAAAACTGAAATTGTTTTAAGGCATTTCATATTTTTATTTTCTGATTCTGGAACTCCTTCTTGTGGAAACTTGGTCCAATACATCAAAATTCCTCTTGTCTATCTCTTCCTTAAAATGTTGCATCTCCATTTTTAGTTTTCTGATCTAAGCCTGATCAAAGGCTATGTTTTGTCTGTATAAATTTCTAAGTTTCCTGTGGAGAGGCATAAACATTTTTTCTACAAATCTGCCATTGTCAATAGCTTCAAGATATATATCCATAAGATCATTTAACTTCTTTTTTTCAACCAACCCCTCCCCTTTTAGTTTTTCAATTTCAATACTTGCCTCTTTAAGCTGTCTGTTTAGCCTCTTAAAGGTAGGATTTTCCATAGGAGTAGTTATGTTTACTATTTCAATGGGCTCTTTGATAGGTACACTTTTTCTATTTCTTTGGATGGGGGATCTCATTGTTTCTTCCTTCACAATGATTTTCTGTTTTTCTAATGCTCTATTAAAAGGTCTCCTAGCCTTGACCTTGTTTGCAGCACATGATGAAGGGAATAATAACTTTATCCTTCTCAAACTTGTGGTTTTAGCTGAAGGGGTCTCCACTAGATTGGGAGATGGAAAAGGTGAAACCTCTCTTTATGGGGACTGAGAAGATCCTCCTTCTTATACTTTTTCCTTTGTTTTTTCATCATCTTTAACAATACCCATTCTCTTCCTCTTCTTGTTGATCCCTGCATGTACACTCCTGTCAGCCTAAAGAGGGATTTGTACCTTGGACTGTGGAGTAGGAGAAATATTTAATTGAGAGTGTGAAGAAGTAATGAATTCGTCCTAGTCGATGCTTTTCTTCCTTAATTCCTCCATCACAAGCATTTTAATCAGCCCTGAATGAAAAACACTTGTCTCAACTGCCTTAGATTTAGCCTAGACTCTGTCGACCATTTTTCCAATACTCCTAAACAAATAAAAAGGAATATTCATAAAATATTTTCCTGTGAAGTGCAGTAGTAGTCTTATGTGATACTGATAAATTATTTTGAATATCCCTTCAAAGGTAAACTATATTTGGATCACCCTCAACATCTTATCAAAACCCTCAATCATATGGTTCATGGGCACTACTTTTGATAAGTTGTCTCCTTGATATTCTAGTTTAAAGAATTCATTGGAGAAGGATGCATTTAAGTTGATGGATGTAAACCATCTCTTCCTAGTATTAGGTAATTCAATAGATGATGTTATGGTCATTTCATATACCTAAAATTATAGTACTCCAACCTTAGTTTTGGTCCCATCAAAGTTCAGGGAAAATTCCCTAGCTACCTCAGGGTGCCCCCTCTGCATTTTCTGACATAAATTAAAACAACCCACTCTTTGGAAGACTTCCATGATCATAAATTCAACAAAAAAAAACTGCATGCCATCGAGATTAGTCCTCACAATGCCCCCTCCATTTTTAATTTTCTTTTGTTGACTATCCATCAATACTAGCTGGGAAAACCTCAACACAATGTTTAAATGATTTCTTACAGGTGAAACAAAGAAACAAGAGTTAGGGTTTTAGGGAAAGACTCCTTTTAAATATCGTTGGGCGTGGAAATTTTGTGAGTTAAATTTTTAATTTCCCTCCAGGAATGAGACCAGGTATTGTTTCAGCTTGGGGAAATAGGGGAAATGAATACTGGAAAAACTATTTGTGAAACAATCCCAACAGATTTCTCATGACAACTTTATGAATTTCAGATTTGCACAGGGACAAAATGTCTAAGTAGGACTCAAATGACTACCACCAAGGTTAATATCATCAAATTGATTGGGAATGTGGACCACCACCAAGTTTGGAACAAACGGTTTTCTGCAGAGAGTGCTAGAATAGAGAGTTCGCAGCACTAGGTTAATTGTGCAAAGTTTGCAGTGCCAGAGAAAGGGTTTTTGGAAAACCTAGGTTTGAACAAGAGATGCAGATGTAAATGAACAAGAGATGCGGATGTAAATGAACAATGGCTATGGTAGTTTAAAAATAAGGTGTTTATGGCTTCAAAATATAAGACTCAGGGTGTGATGAAGGAGATCTGGTAGTTTAAAAATAAGGTGTGTATGGATTCAAAATATGAGACTCAGTGTGTGATGAAGGAGATCAGGAGCTGATCAACAAATTCTGAGAAAGTTCGCAGCACTAGATAGGAGTTTGTAGTGCCACCAAAAGAAACAATCACCCAATCCTTTATAGAACTTAAAATAAGCTGGGAAAGTTCATGGAGTACCTAGTATCTTGGAGATAATGGCTGACATCTCCAGATTTTCTCAGGAACAACTTCAAGTGGTTGAACCACCAACTATCCTCTGCCACTAGTTCACAATAGAGTTTGTAGCGCCAGTCATATTTTGCAGCGCCTGCTCCAAAATTTGATTTTGAGTGCTTCAAGGAAACCGTTAGGATTTTCCATTTATGATACCTGTAATTTGTTAGAGATAATATTTTAAGAAATACAAACTCTTGTCATGTCATAAAGTGAATGATTATTTTAAATGAAAATGGGTACTTTAAGGGCATTGCGAACTCTACTAGTGAGTCAACAACACTTAAGTTACAAACTGATATGACATCATGAACAAGTAAAGTAACAGATGGAGTTACTTCGCACAACTTATGGGAGAGAGTTTTCAAGGTAATGATGGTGATTATAAGGACGTGACTTCTACGAGACCAACACTCTTTTTCATAGTAATTAAAATTTGACCCGGGACATAACCACACCACAAGACCTTAGAAAAATGCTAAAAAGACATGGTTTATTAAAACAAAAATTGAAAAATGACTCTAGGAGGAAATCATAAAACAAAAATAACCCATGACTCAACAAAAATCTTAAAAGATGAATTTTTTACCCTCCCACAACTCTATGTTATAAGATTGGCTCCACAAGGGATGAGCTGCCAAGAATAAGTAGTTTTAGTGTCTTATCAAAGGGCTATGGGGTCATTATTCAAGAGAAACAAAAACAAACTAAAATTTATATTTACAATGGAAGGGAAATCCACTCATGGTTTTAAGAAAAATATTTCTTCAAAAAGTACCCATGAACTAAGCACCAGAAATTTCAGAGTCTTCCAAGTTCTGTAATTTATAAATGATATTTTGAAAAACTTCAGAAATATTGAAAGGACCAATACACAAGGCTTCGAATTTACCATGTTTGACTTTGTATTGCCTTTGTGCATCCCACTTGAGCACTAGGTCTCCTAGATGGAAATATTATTTGTTTACCTTCTTGTCAAAAGCTTGCTTGATCTTTTGTTGATGACTATGTGCTTTATAAATGAGTTTCTCCCTGGTTTGTTGCAATTCTACTAGTTGATGCATCTTTCTGACCATATCATCTGGTTATCCTTTTTGATATTGTAAGAAATTTTCCACGGGTAATGAAATTTGAGAAGAAAATACAACCTCAGTTCCCTAGACCAACTAAAAATGCGTGGTACCAATTGATCTCTTGGTGGTCACTCTATCTGCCTAGAGAGCAACTTTCAGCTTTGAATCCCAAGATTTTTTGTTGTCCTCCAACAGTTTTTTGATGATCTTTACTAGACTTTTGTTAGAGGGCTCTGCCAATCCATTACCTTGAGGGTAATAAGGAGTAGAATGAATGATTTAGATTCCAAAATTTTCACGAAACTTGACCAGGGGTTCAGCTTTAAAATATGCATCATTATCAGTCATAATCTTGTTAGGACACCCAAACCTAGACAAACAGTCTTCTAGAAATCCAATAACTACTTTATGTGTTTCATTTCTTGTAGGAATGGCTTCTATCCACTTGGTAAAATAATCAGTGGCAGTAAATATCCAACGATGTTGGCCACTTGAAGTTAGATGGATTTATCCTATGAAATATAATCCCAATTGCTGGAAAGGACCATATGCCATTATGGGTTTTAGAGGTAGGGATTTTAGTTGTTTCTTTCCTGAGAACTTATGACATTTATCATAGGCCCTGATATTTGCACAAACATCATTGAATAGACTAAGACAAAAGTACCCATCTCTAAGTATTTTATATGTTGTGGTCCTCCAAAAATGATGGCCTCCACATAGGATATCATGAAAGTATGACATGGTTTGCTTTGCCTCATATGGGTCTAAGCATCTTAGAAGAACCCCAACATGATCCTTCCAATACAAAACATGATCAACAATGTAATGTCTGATTTCTTTGAGTTTGAAATCTCTCACCTTAGTCTTGTCAAGTCCAAGTGGGGGTTGCAATCTCTGATATATTATTATAGTCTGCTAATATACATAATCTGCATTCATGAAATTAACCCCAAGTGCTTTATAGTTTTATTCATCTAACAACCTAGCTATACCTTTCCCTTTCACCAACTTAGTAGGCTTCATTTCAAGGTCAAACTCCATAATTTTGGCAATCCACTTACTCCTCTTTCCATTTATGTCAAGCTGGATTACGATTTCTTTCACAGAAGCTGAAGGAACATAGGCAATAATTTGGGAATGAAAAATATATACCCTGAAGGATTTGATGGATTTAAGAAAAGCATAATCCTACTTTTCCATAATATCATACCTCACCTATGCATCTCTTAATGCCCTGCTGAAGAAAGAAATAGGATGCTCCATCCCATGTGTGTTTTTCTAAAGAAGAACAACAATCGATGCCTCATTTGAGGAAAAATAAAATATCAGAAATTCTTTTGAATAATCAGGGCTGATAAGAACAAGTGCTTCAGTCAATTCTTATTTGATTTGATCAAAATAATTCTAAGCTTCAAGAGTCCATTTTACCTCATTTCCCTTTCTAAAAATAGATGTGATAAATTTAACCAATTCAACAAAGTTATAGATGAATATTCTCAAAAAGTTTATTTTACCCAAGAAAGAATGAATCTCCTTCTTGGACCTAGGGAGAGATAGAGTCTTGATGGCCTCTACTCTACTTGGAGAAATCCTTACCCCTTCTGCTGAGACAATGTGTCCCAACAACTTTCCTTCTTTCATAGAAAACAAAGACTTCTTGGGATTGAGTAACAACCCAAACTTTCTACATTTTTGAAAAAAATTCTTCAAATGATGATAATGTTCCTTATCAGATATTGAGAACACTATAATGTCATCTAGATATATGACCACAAATTTGTCCTTTTCCCCAATGAAGGCAATATCCATTGCACGCTGGAAGGTTTCTCCTGCATTCATGAGACCAAAGGGAATTTTGGCATACATGAATGTTATCCAAGGAGTAGTGAAAGTTGTTTTATCTCTGTCTTCAGGGAAAACAAAGATCTAATTGTAGCCTGAGAAGCCATCAATCATGGACATCCTTGCTAAACCAGTCACCCTTTGCAAAATATGTTCCATCTAAGGAAAGGGATAATTTTCTTTCTTGGAACTCCTGTTTAGATTTATGAAATCAACACAAACTATTATTTCACCATTCATTTTCCTCACATGGACTAGGTTAGCCACCCACTCAGAGTACCTCAAAGGTATGATGATCTTAGCATCAAGCAACTTCTTGAATTCCTTTTCTATAATAGGCAGCAACATGGGATTAGTCTGACTTAATTTCTGCCTAAATGGTTTGGTATCATCTTTCAAATGAATTTTGTGTTCAATGATGCTTGTATCATAATTTTATAGTTCCACATATTTCCAAGAAAATACATCAGAAAAATGCTTTAATAACTTCACATATTTATACCTTTGTTCCTCTGACAGACTACTAGACAACTTGACATATTTGGGTTTTTTCCCAATACCTAAATTGCATTATTTCACATCAGCTTCTTCATTTGATCCCTTAGACTTTATAGACATATCATTTCTATCAAACAGTCTCTCCAAAGGGACCAATCCTTTGGGAATATGGTTACTAGGCAATTGGACAATCTTGTGGTCTACAATTTTGTTCAAGAATAAATCAGCATGAGGGTTTTTCTCAGTGTATTGATCTTGATCAATGTGAAGAGCAGAAAACTCTTCCATGGTTTTTAGAAATATCTTAATCTCAAGATCATACTCAAAAACCTTCCAATGATTGACATTGTTAGGTATAGAGGGCCTATACTTCACTTCTATATCATACTTGAGTTTTAGGGGTAATGGGATTTTGAAATTGCTAGAAGAAACAACCAAAGAATCAACCATATCATTCTCTTCTCTAAGAATAAAAGAGATGTTAAAATCCAGGAAAAATTATCAATGAGATCCCATACCTCATTTATATATGTCCTCAACCTTGGATGCTTTGCTTGATACATATTTCTTACTTGATGCACACTCAATTTTGCATCCCCAAAAAATGATAACTCCTCAATTTTCATGTCTTTAGCTACCCTCAGCCCAAATACCAAAGCTTCATACTCTGCAAAATTATTTGTAGTTTCAAACTCTAACTTATGAGACAAGGATCTAACTTCTTGAGAAGGAGAAATAAAAACCACTCCAGCACCAACACTTTCTTTAGAAGAAGCCCCATCAAAATACATCTTCCAAACTTGGGTAACTTGAGGAGGTGTATCACACATTGTTGGAGGTTGTTTTCTAATTTCCAAGGGTGTTTGGGGAACATCAGTAAGCTACAAAATACTAGAACCCAAATTAGTGTCCATTGCATAAATAGGATGGTTTGTGGGATTAGATTCATCACTTATAATGTAGGCTAGTTGTGCTTCTCTGTACAGCCTTCTGTGGTCACCTCCAAACAAAGTAATAGTGGCATATGAGAGGTCCATCTGCAATGTTCCCCCCAATATTTTAATCCAGGACCATGACAATAACATCCCAAACTTAGGGGGAACATCAACCACTACAATATCCATGGCCACACTCTTCATGGGTAGTTAAAACAAGGTAACAACCATGTATTTAATCACTCCAAGGAATTTCACCTTCCTAGAGTCAAAAGAGTATAGATCATGATATGTTTTGGTAATCTCAAGACACAACTCATCCATGATAGTTTTAGACATTATATTATGAGATGCAATTGAGTCCATCAAGCAATTATGCAGAATTTTATCATGAATATTCAATGAGGCATAAAAGGGAGGAGAGGAATCATCCCTATCTTCTACCAAGGGCCCCAATATGATTGTTGGTTTTTCATCTTGTAAATTCATTGAGTTTGTTGAATGTAAAGTAGGCTCAGGCTGTAGCATTTTTGAAAGGTACCTCTTAAATTATTCATTCTTGATCATCTCTAAAAATGGGATGGGAATCTTAATTTTTTGTATTTCATTTTCAAAGCTGAAGGAAGAAGGGGATTTCAGGATCTCTTTAATTTCTGGAATAGGGGCCTTAATCAAAGGTTGATTGTTTGGTTCCTCATTTTATTTACTGGTTGTAGTCACTATTTTAGCATAATTTTCTGATTTCTTAGGTTGATTATAAGTACTAGGTTTTCCTTCTTTCTTCTTATACCTCAAGTTGTACTTGTTTTGATTTTTTTTTTTTTCTCTCCTTTACTTAATTCATTTAACTAACTGTTCATAAGGGATTATTCATAAGAAGACTCAGTCAAATGAGGGGAGGTAGAGGTGTCACCTAGAGAGTGAATTTCTTGATCTTCTCCTTCATCTTCTCCTTCATCATCATCAACCATGTTATTTTAAAGAGGAGTCTGTACCTTTTGGTCATCTCTATTTCTATGATCTATTTGAAGGACATGAGGAGAATTATTTTGTCTTCTAAAATTACCCCCGTTTCTAGTATCTTGTGTGTTTCTGTTATTTTGGATTCCCTCAAGTTTCATTTTTTCCATCTCTACAGATAGTGATTTAACCAATTTAGTCAATTCATCCACTTGAGGGTTGACAGCAGAAGAATCAGAAGAATCAAAAGTTGAAGAAATGTCATCATTACAGAGAAACGTGTTGAACTAAAAATTGTCAAGAGGAGCCAGTTGGGATAGGTGGGTGGCCACCAATATTGACCTAGATCAGTCCTCCCCCATTAGGAAGAAATGGTCTCCATTGTGTTTAGTGCCCCCATCAGGTGAGGAAATGTTTGTTGAATTTGGTCCGGGTGAGCCACTTGCCTTAGTGCACGAGCTACCCTACCTTGACAACCCAATAAACATGGATCCTCTATTGGTGAGTTCCCTTGACCTGTGTGTCCACTAGCTGATTAGTGGATTCTTGTTCCATGTAGTCAGGGTTGAGTTCTGTTGGTTTCAATTATTCTGCGATCTCTGAGGTGTCCAATAATGGTGGAAAATATGGTCGGAGGAGGTCCACATTGAAAACTGGGTGCAAGCCAAGGAAGGGGGAGTGTTGAGCTCAAAATTATTGTCACCCATAGCCTTGGTGATAGTGTAAGGCCCATAACGAAGTAGAAGGGGATTTCGATGGGGCCCTGTAAGGTGCTCTTTCTGCAAATGTAACCAGACCTTTTCTCCCAGCTGAAACTTGTGTGGTACCTAATGTTGATCATGGCATTGCTTGTTCTTAGCACTAACTTTCTGCAAAATCTCATGGACATGTTGGCGAATGTGTTGAATGCACTTAATGAATCTGGTGGCTTTTTCATCCTCATACTGAACATGGGAATATTCTATCTGTGTAGTTTCAATAAGTAGTGAAACATCAATGGGACCCAAGGGTTGGAATCCTAGCCCCACCTAAAATGGGCTATGGTTGATGGAGCTATGGAGAGCCTTGTTGTAGTTGTGTTGAACATAGGGAAGACTCTCATCCCATGTACCCGGATTCTTAGAGTTATACATGCGTAGGATGTGAAAAATCATCTGATTGAAGACCTTTGTTTGGCCATCGGTTTGAGGGTGGAAGGTAGTGTATTTAGTGAGCTTGGTGTCCAAGAGTGACCAGAGAATCGACCAAAATGTGTTGAGGAACATATTTTCCCGATCTGATATTATGTTCTGTGGAATCCCAAAATGGACCCACACTTGTTCGAATAAGAGATTGATAGTATATACCACTATGATTCTCTTCTTGTAGGCTATGAGAATGGCCATCTTCGAAAACCAATAAACCACCACAAATATGAAATCATTGCCTTTCTTGGTGTATGGAAGGCCAGACATGTAATCCATCGATATGGATTCCCACAACCTCTTGGGAGTAGGACACAATTGGTGCTCCTTGTCTTATACTTGATGTTGACATGGAACTGATGCAAGTATGTGGACCACTTTTTATGGCGTTCGTTCTACAACTTCCCCTGTTTCTGTATGAATTGTAAAGGCTTGTGATCAGTGTGTATGATTGTCTCCTTTCCCAGAATGTAATGTTTCCATTGATGGAAGGCTTGCACAATGGAATACATTTCCTTGTCATAGGTTGGGTATTTCTGGACAGTACTTGAGAGTGTCTTACTATGGTATGCTATTGGATGACCGTGTTGAGTGATAATTGTGCCTACAACATAGTCAGATGCATCAGTTTCAATCTTGAATGGTTGTTGTAGATCGAGTAAGGAGAGTACTAGAGATGAGCATAAGTGATTCTTCAGATCATCAAATGCTTGTTTTTGTTCCTTCCCTCATGCGAAATTTTCCGTGCCACCACCCTTGGTCACTTGGATTAGGGCCCATGCAATATGGGAGAATCCCAACACAAACCGTTGGTAGAAGTTGGCAAGCCCCAAGAAGATTTGAAGCTCGGTTAGTGTGCTCAAGGTTGGCTAGTCACTGATGACTTGTATATTAGCTGGATCCACATGTACCCCATTCTCATCAACAATGTAGCCCAAGTATTGGACCTTGTTCATGCAAAAGGAGCATTTTTCCAAGTTGGCATATAGCTTGTGTTACCACAAAGTGCTCAAAAATTGTTGAATATGATGCATGTGCTTCTCCCAAGTTTTGTTGAAGATGAGGATGTCATCCATATATACAACCAAAAAAGAGTTGTTGAAGGGTCTCAATACATCATCCATCAACCTCATGAAATTTTTTCATGCATTTGTTAATCCAAAGGGCATGACCATCCATTCAAAAATACCTTCTTTAGATTTGAAAGTTGTCTTCCATACATTAGTTGGTTCAATGGGAACTTGTTAGTAGCCAAACTTTAGTTCAATCTTATTGAAGAACTCCCACCCCTTGAGTTGGTCAAGAAGGTCATCAATTTGGGGAAATAGGTACTTCTTCCTGATTATGATTTTGTTTAATGCTTTGTAATCAATGCAGAGCCGCCATGTCCCATATTTCTTCTACACCAGTACAATCGGGCCTCTGCAAGGGGAGGAGTTGGGTTTGATGTGCCCCTTTTGAAGCATTTCTTAGATCTGATGCTTGATTTTGTCATTTTCCATCAGCGAGTGATGATAGATTGTTCCATTAGGAAGAGGTGCATCGGGGGTTAGATCAATTGGGTGCTTGACTTGGTAGTGTGTCAGTACCTTGGTGGGTGAGGAGAATATGTATTTGTACTCTTCCACGATCCCATCCACTTTCTCTTACTTCAAAGAGAGGATCTGTGTAGAGGTCACAAATGTGGTGGAAACCTTTTTCTTACTGTGAGCACGAATCACAAAGAATACAAACTTCCCAGTATGTGAAATGACCTTAATGCATTTCTTAGCAGAGATTAAAGAAATAAAGATAGCGAACGCTACCTCTAGTATCATGTACAGTTGTATACCAAAAGTAATAATAACATTGCGGGGTCTAGAATCATACAAAAAATGTCTCTTCCACAAATATGGTTGGCCTAAAATAACATCACAAACTTCAAGGGGTGAAATATCACATAATACCTCATCTTTGAAGTGCTTGATGTCATAGGGAAGATGACACTATTAGTTGACGTAGAGATATCTTCCTTGGCGAAGCCAGTTGATGGTGTATGGATGTAGGTGTGGTGTCATCGATAGATCGAGCCGCTTGACAACCTATACTAAGATCAAGTTCTTCTGACTGCCTCTATAGAGAATGAAATGAAGCATATCCCCCTTTACTCACATTTGTAAGTGAAAGAGGCATTCCCCTTCCTCTGGTTCTTCTGGTTTTCTTGGATGGACTTTGGTGGTAGTGACAGTGGTGTTAGGTTCGACATCGATAATACGCTTCCCTCCTTATGGATTTTATTCAGAGTCAGAATCTACCTCTGACTAGGAATATTTTAGCTCGGCCACCAATGACTGTCTAGAGAGAAATTCTTCAGTGTTGTGCCAAGGGATTTTACGGTATTCACACCACTTTCTCGTGTCCTTCTTCAACTTCTCACTACCCTTCTTGGGGTGCGGCTTCGACTAGTTTTTCTGAGAGTGGCCATATTTTCTCTATCCCTTTGTTTGTGGGTTGGGGCCTCCTTTTCCCTCCTTCATATGTGAGGAGTTTGCAGATCCAAACTCTCACCTCTTCTACTTAAATTTATGCTTGATCTTGACAACATATCTATAAGCTACACCTAATGATGTGATGTCTAGAAAATCCATTTATGTTTGAATGTATCTATGCAAAAAACCGCGGTATTTGAACACTATATGTCATTTAAAGTCTTTGATACCCAATTTGGTGCAAAGGGTATGGAAAATATTGGTGAAATATGGTATTGTCTGGTCCCTTTCCTGACGTAGTGTGGTCCATATTGTATACTAGTCCTCGTAGCTTCCAATAGGGTAGTACTATTATTTAATGGAATCCCTGAAGGAATCCCATGTGGGGGAAACTGCATATATTGCATATTCCTCTATGGCCCTTTTCTCAGAGTAAGTATCCCAACATTACTTAACATGGGGGATGACCTTGAGGAGTGAAAAAGTAATATTTTCCCTATCAAAAAAATTGTGGACCAAAAAATACCCTTCGAGAAGATTCAGCCATTTATCTACAACATGTGCATCTATCAGTCCTTCAAATAATGGAATATCAAAATTTACTTGTACCTTGAAGAGGGTTGCATGGATTCTTGATGAAAATGTGTCTCTTGTGGGAGGTCATCGAAGGATCTATGAAAAATTGTCCATTATTTCGTTCCTTTGTCACACAAGGGCTTCCTCGAGAAACAATTTAAAAGGATCTCTTGCTCCATCATATTTATTCTCATCCCCCATTTCTTCTCATCCCCCATGAGTTGTTGTCAAGCTCAGCACAACCAATATTGCAAAGGCTCGACTTGTTCGAGTCCCAACTTCTTGTACCCAAATCTTGTAGGGGACATGCACGAAGAAAAATAGATGAAGAGCAAACTGCTCTAATTCCACTGATCCAGATTTATGAGCAAAACCAAATGAATAATAGATTGAATACAATAATACAGAGATATGAAGAACAACTACATATATCCAATGAACAATAACTTCTATTCAATAAAGAAAATAGGTTGAAATTGTAAAACTACAAAACTGAAAACAACTTGCTCGAATGGTGGGAGTTATCTCTTAGAAGAGATGTGGCTGCTATGTGCATCAATCTAAGAAGAATGATTACAATGAGGTTCCAGAGGACTTTTTAGCATTACTTATGAATTCCAAAACCCTATACATCCAAAACCTAACCCTAGGAGATGAAATGCCAAAATTTATGTGGGCCTCGATGGGTAAGTTGGTACCTTAACTTCTCGGGTCATAACTTTTGCATACAACCTCCATTTTAGGTGTGTGATATCCCGTTGGAAAGGTATTTTCGAGAAATATGCATTATTCCATCAAAATTTGACTCTATCTATAGTTTGACTATGGAAATCCAAAAAAAGTTGTTTAGGGCCCCAAAATGGCCCTAGAAGTACAAAAAGATGTACTGGCATGAAAAATTCCAAAATAATCCGGTTGGAATAGGTGGGCATCCACCAATATCCATGTGGATATTGTGTAGGGATTCATAATATCCTCAAAAGTGAAAAACCCAAAATCACAAAGAAATGTCATCATTACAGAGAAACGTGCTAAACTAAAAATTGTCAAGAGGAGACAGTTGGAATAGGTGGATGGCCACCAATATCCACCTGGATCAGAGGCTCCACAAGAGGCAGGTTGAAATTAAGAGGAGTTGGATCAATAAGATATTCAATCTCAATGGGGTCGATATTTTCCTAAGGTAAATGATCACCTTCAGGAATCAAAATGTGACCATCTGATTCCCTTACAAATCTTTGTGCCTCGAGCTCTTTATCGATAAGACCTTCCCTCATAGGATTTTCCACATCTAGTTGAGTCTTGTACATTAGATCTGAAGAACTAACGTTATCAATCTTAATGTTGGCGCAATATTGAGACTAGGGTTATCTAAAGTTTCCAACAAAATGAACAGTTGTAGTCTAGATATGTTTCCATATTCATCCTTCTGGAAGTGAAAGAATTCTCACTCTAGGTGTAGCCGAGACTTATATTATGAAGTGACTCAGAGAGAATGCAACATCAAATTTACCTTAATATTAATTAGAGACATATAGTAGATTCAAAAGATACAACGATAAAATATGTAACCAAACAAGAAAGAAATAATTGTGCAATAAAACCATAGATTCATACACATCCTATCAAATCAGTACAACAAGAAATTTGAGGGCACAAACACATATTTATATTTGCAGCTCCAACATTTGAAAAGCATGATACATCATAGGTCTCAAATACAATCACTTGCACAGAAATATACAACTTCACATAACTCAATATAGAATCAAGATTGTACTGTGAAGGCAACATGATTTTCAACAAAGACCATTACAGTAGAAATAAAAATAGTAAAAACCCCAACCCTTTTCCCATTACATAGTTCCATATTTATATTTTTCCCTTGGTCGCTTCTTGGATTCTTTATTCCACGATTTTTCTAGCTTTTCCCTTCTCGTGCTCGATGCTCTTATCCTTTTTCATTGTTTTTCCAATTGGTGCATGGTGCTTTTGGTTGTTTCCAATGTTTTTACACTTTCATTTATCTCTCCATTCTTCTAACTTTTTTCTGTTGCTTCTTCATCTTCCAGCCAATATTCGTCACTTTCCCCAAAACTTCAATATTTCTAGAGGGCCCAGCAGGCCCCAACCACAACTTTTGACTCGCCTTGATTCAACCTTATTCTTCCTTACTGGGGATCCCTTCAAATGGAGGGCCCAACTCGAGGATGACCTATACTTCTTACTGGAAGAAGTTGTCACACTACTCCACTCGGTCCTACCACTTCCACACAAAAATGGAGGCTCTCGTAATGAATTCCTGTACAAATGGAACATCGATCTCCATAGGCTTAATGGCTAACAGTGTCTGCCACTCACTCTCTATAGTTGAATCCACTTGTTTCATATTCACATAGGTATCCTCAACTGAAGGCTTGAAGTCCCTGAGTTCTTTCTTGACATCCTAATTGGCCTCATACATTCCATTGAGTCGTTCATCGACTTCTTGGATCTCCGTGAAATTTTCCTACTATGCAATGGGCTCAATGAACTTGTGAATTCCATCCACATGAATGGGATAGGCCTTATCCAACCAAAGGGTACCATTTTTCACTCAACTAATGAGGAATTTTATGTATCATGTCACTTCTCATATGGTTCCAAACACTAACAGGTCGCACAAGTTCACCAGAGTAGAGTCCTAGAGGGGTAGGTAGGACGGTTTCCACTTCCACTTCAAGTCATCGGTTGAAAATGCCGAGAAATCCATGAATGTGTGAATATCCATATGAGGATACTATGAGGCATATGTGATGTTTATGTTGAGCAACCAATTTTTCTTGACTTTTCCATAGAGATCACCCAGAATTTTGACCCATGGATCAATGAATTCTGCTAGAATAGTGGCCTTTGCAAGGGCTCCTCGAGCGTAAGTGATAACCTTAATGGCATAAATGTGTTGGTAAAAAAATAAAATTGGTGGACATAGGCATTGGGGCAGGCTCACAGAATGCTCAAGGGGCTCCAAAGTGAAAAATTCAAACAACATACTAGAAGGAAATGACTTAAGTGGGAGACGAGAACAAGATTATAGACTTTAGGGATAGTTCAAGTAATGGTATTCTCTTTTTGACCACAACCTTACCCTCCATGTCAATGATAAAACTATGCAAATTTGAGGTACCATCGTATGTTTGATACTCCTTGATTTTCATTCCAATCCACCTTACTACTTTGATAGATGCACAATGTCTGGAGAATTTTGCATAAGTAGCTTTCAAAAATTGGAAATGAGGAAGGTATGCATTAATCCCACAATGATTTTCCAACTTACGGATCCATTTGCAATGGGATTAATGTAATCTATTGGTTTTCCTACAGTAAAATCATACAATTGATCTATGATATCTCCCTCCATATTACCATCAGTTGGTTCAGTGTATCTTGGACCTTGATAGATCTAGTGGTTGAGTAACCTTCATGCCATTGAATTCAAAGGTCATATTTTCCTTCTTAATATCGACCAAAAACAAATTTCATAGGCCCAATCAATGCCTAACAAAGCTGGATAAGGATCCTTCTCCCCCATTATCTCAATCACCTCGAAATAAGATACTATTATAACATTGACCAAGTCTAATTCAACATTTTGCAACCTCCCCACATGATAAATAAATTATTTATGGGCCTTCTGAAACTGAATAAGGGAATACACAATCTTAGGATTTCCCATTTCTTTCGAAGTATGTTGGACAATTGAGCGGGGGGGGGTGAATCAGTTGTTACCGTGCTTAAACAATTATGCCTCTTTTAAAATCTTTACAAGGCATTTAATGATGATTACAATAGTGTAGGGAAATAAACAATGGCACATTCAGCATCAGTCACATATATGAGAAACACAGAGACATATATTTCCTGAGGAAACCCATACAGGGTAAAAACCTCTTCTTCTTTATATGATAAGTATTATTTACATTCTTTACATTATCATACATATGAGCACCTACTCATTGTGAGGCTACAACCTCTGTTTTTGCAGGCTGCAACTTGCTAAGAGAACCAAATCTCTAATTTCTCTAGCAACCACTAGAAGGAAGCACCTACTCCCTGGTTTCTCTAGCACCAACTAGAAGGAAGAACCACTTCCCTGTGTTCAAGCACCCACTTGAACCTCTGAGGGCACCAGTCCTCCCTAGCACCTCTCTGCCACCCTATTTTATTAAAAATGTGTTACTGAAACTTATTACAGTGATATAATGTTCAACAATAGCTTACCAATCTCATCACTATTCTGCAAGATTTCACTGTTGTGTCTGCCACATTGTCATCCTGCACGCATCCCTTGCACTTTCTGTTCTTCTCTCTTTTGTACTCTGTACGCCATTCCTCTTCAATGCACCATTTGTCTTATGTTCCTTTTAGCTGCTGCACTCCACCTTCTTCTTTCCACACGCATCACTCCCAACAACAACAACACCAATCTCTTCTTTGTTCCCCATTATTATACTCCCTGTGCATCTTATGCATGTTGTCTATCCCATGGTTCTTAATCCTCTACATGTTGAGTGCTCTGCCTGTTCATTATGGAAATGCTTCATCTTCTTTGTTGGTTCATTCCATCTGTCCATCATCATTGGGTGTCATGTTCAAATTCCTTCGCCTCACCATCAGTTGAGATTCTTCGTCTTCTGTTACAGTCGAGCTCAACTATTCTGTTGCAGTTACAGGCTCCAACCCTCATCCAGCTGTCAATTGCATCCACGAACAATCTTTTTTCTCCAAGGCAATCCCTTGAGACTCTTCACCTTCTCTTTCAATCAGCCCGAAGTGTCTTCGAGTCCTCTAGTAGAAACCATTAGTGGTTTCTAGCGGTTACTCTGAGAAGTGCAATAGTAGCCCTCTGATCTTCTTTAGTTTCATCTGCACCATTGGATTAACTTCTCTAAATCTTTCATTCATTTCGGCATTTCGCATTTCGGTATTTCAGGATCCCCGGGGTATAGATTTGTTACACTCCATGTCCTGATCCCCGAAAATCCAAAAAGGAGCTTGTTTGTACTAGCTCCTTCCCCCACGTGACCAAAGGCGGTGACCAACGTCTAGTTCGAAACTGCATATCACAATTTCACATTTCGGGACTTCGGCGTCCCTGTGGTGAAGTGTTCTTGACACCCCCAAGTTTCAATATCCAAAAATTCAAAATGGAGTTGGATCAATGGTTCACACTCTTAACAATTCGACGGTCCAGATCTCTTCTCAATTTCTCATATCACGATTTCGGCATTCTTATGATGAAAAAAGTCTCGAGCCTTGACCCCTCCATTTCCTAGTATCCGATACCCCCCAAAAAAATTGGATCAACGGTCCAGATCAAACCTTGAATTGACAGATGAGAATGTTTCGCGTTTTTGCATATCGTGAATTCGAGAGGTTAGGGAACCACGTTCCTTCGACTCTCCAATCAGCGAAATGACGATCTTTCGCCACGTGTCCTATGGACCCAACGGTCCCAATCTTGTCTTGATTTTGACACTTCACAGGCCTTCTTTATGCCATTCAATGGTCCACAACCCTTGGTGATCAGACGGCTCACATAACCCACTGAGATGGATGGTTGATAGGATTTCAGCGTTTTTCTTTTCAGCAAATCAACATTTTGCGACTTCGGGTTTAACAATTTCGGGACTCCTGAGATGAAGAGTCTTCACTCTTGATTCCTCCAACTCCCGGTAACCAAAATCTCAGTGTGATGTAAACCTGCTTACATCACACATGGATTGACACGTGTCGAATAACTGCCACGTGACACTCTTATTCGTGACTTATATGTGCTTGAAATGTTAAATCAGCTTGACACTTGTCATTTCTTGATTGTGCCACATGTCCTTAGCTGACATGGTTTGCTAATGTGGTTTGTTACATTCACCTCCCGGATCTGACAACCCAGATCACACCCTGATCCAACGGCTTCGATCATTTCGCCATTTTGCATTTCGCGTTTTCGGGACTCCTGATGACGAGATTATGTGACATCTCTATCTCCCGATATCCGAAATCCCGGTATCCATTACTTCGAGTGATGCGCCTATTTCGGGTTTTTTAGGATTTCGCATTTCGGTACTTCGGGACTCTAGATATTGAGAGTCTTTGACTTCTCCATCTCCCGGTATTCGAAATCTCGGTATCCATTACTTTGAGTAATGCGTCTATTTCAGTTTTTCGGGATTTCGCATTTTGGCATTTTGGGACTCCCGTGTTGGAGAGTTTCAACTCTTGACTTCTCCATCTCCCAGTAACCGAAACTCTGAAATGGAGTTTCTGTTGAGGTGCTTGTTTCGGATTTTTTGGGGTTGCGCATTTCAACTTGCTTGTTAAAGAGTGTGCATATTTTCCTAGATCCAACGTCGGTCGGACCACGGGCTCAGATATGACGTTCATTGGGAAATCTCAATGAGATCCATCACTGCATACTCTGATCTTGTCGAGCTAGCTCTACATCGTCTTCCCAAAAGACTTCTGGTGCCCGCCTGGCACATCCTTCCTGTACTCAAGTCATCATTGTTGTTGTACTTTCCATCAATGACAATCATACATTGTCTGTAAAACATGCCAACAATCTCCCCCTTTGGCATTGATGTCAACAAAGGCACCCCTGTTCTTTTCTCCCCCTTTGAAATCAATTTCAAAGAAAACACGCTCCCCCTGAGTTGTTGCCTTAATTTTAGGAGGTATCAGATATGCAACCAATACAAGACTCCCCCTAACAGGATGGACTCTCTTAGATGTGAGACGGGATGACACCCAGCTTCTGTTTGAGATATTCAAATGGTGTCTTGGCTAGGGGTTTAGTAAATATGTCTGCAATTTGTTCTGTAGTGGGAATGTAATGGACCTAAACAATCTGATTGGTGACCTGCTCTCTCAGAAAATGATATTTTATGTGAATATGCTTGGTCTTGGAGTGGAATACAGGATTTTAGACACACTGATGGCACTAGTGTTATCACAATGAATTGGGATCGGTGTAGTGTATTTTACCTCCAAGTCTGCAAGTGTCTGAATCATCCATAATCCCTTAGTGCAACAGGTAGCAGCAGCAATGTACTCTGCCTCTGTGGTTGATAAAGAAATGGAACCTTTCTTTTTACTAAGCCATGCTACTAAACAGTCACCCAGGAAGAATGCTCCTCCACTGGTGCTTTTTCTCTCATCAACACAGTTTTCCCAATCTTCATCTGAATAAGAAGTTAACTGAAAATTATGATTTCTAGGATACCACAAACCATAAGTCATTGTTTCTTTTAAATACCTGAATATCCTTTTTACATCTTGCAAATGACTCTGTTTAGGTGCAGCCTGATATCTTCCTACCATTCCTACAACATGCACTATGTATGGGCGAGATGTTGTGATGTACAGTAGGTTTCCTATCATTGATCGATATGACCTGTGATCAACATCAAGTGAATGATCATCCTTGCTTAATTTACATCCAGTTACCATAGGTGTACCCACAGGTTTAGAATCTTCCATTTGAAACCTTCTCGTCATTTCTCTTAGGTATTTTTCTTGAGAAATGAACATCCCTTCGAACCTCTGAGTAATTTGCAGACCAAGAAAAAATGACAATTCTCCTATCATAGACATTTCAAATTCAGACTCCATGGCAGAAGCAAGCCATTGTACCAATGAATCCTTATTACATCCAAAGATGATGTCATCTACATAGACCAATACGATGAGAAAATCATTATCCTTTGTTTTAATATACATATTGTTGTGAGTTGTTCCTCTCTTGAACCCTTTGTCTTTGAGATACGTATCCAGTCTCTGATACTAGGCTCGAGGGGATTGTTTTAACCCATATAAATCTTTCTTCAGCTTGCATACTAAGTCAGGGTTATCAGACAGTTTGAAACCCTCTGGTTGTTCCATAT
>SNQJ01S0000939.1:0-21784 GCA_010110895.2 Picea sitchensis
AGTGCGTAGTAGTCTACTTGGACAACGTGACTGTGTATTCAAATAACAAAGAAGACCACATCCAACATTTAACCCAGATTTTCGAAAGGTGTAGGAAATACGGCATATCCTTAAACCCTAAGAAAATTATTTTTGGTGTCGAGGAAGGTAATTTGTTAGGCCACATTATATCTCAAGAAGGCATCCACATAGACCCATAAATAATCAAACATATAGATTAGCTTCCATTACCTCACAACAAAATGGCTATGCAGTTGTTCTTCGGGAAAATCAATTTTGTGAGGAAATTCACCCCCGATTTCGCGGAAACTATCAAACCCCTACAAAAAATGATTCATAAGGATGCTGAGTTTAAGTGGGATGATGAACAAAATAATTCTTTCAAAAACATTAAGACTACAATCTCTCAAGCCTCAGTGTTGCGAAGTCACGATTTCAACAAATATTTCTTCCTCTATACTTTCACCTCCGACCAATCGTTAATCGCAGTATTAACTCAGATGGATGATGACAACAATGAAGCCCTAGTATCATTCATGAGAAATAACCTCCAAGGTGTCGAACTAAATTATCCTTCTATAGATATAAAGTCTTATGTGGTTGATAAGGCAGTAAAAAAATTTAGATCTTACATCCTCAAGAACCACACCAAAGTGATCATGCCTCACCCTATAGTCTGATCCCTATTTACTCAACAAGAGATGGGGGAAAGAAGGGGAAACTAGATGGCAGTGTTTCAAGAATTTGATCTAGATATAAAACCTGTTAAACTTGTTAAAGGACAAGGGTTATGCAAACTGGTAGGAGAAGATCAAGATCAAGTAAATGAAGACCCCAGATGGGAGAATGAAATGGAATTATGGTGTGGTGAAGATTCATACATTTCCCTAGGACAAGAGTCTTGGTATGATAAATTGAGTTATCTCCTGCATCATGGGACTTGCCCAGAAAACCTAAACACTAGGGAAAGGAGAGATCTCAGTTTAAAGTCTGCACAATATCGCCTCTAAAATTCGGTACTCTTCCGAGTTAATTACGATGTAGTACTTTTAAGATTTCTCAAACATGAAGATGTAGACAAGGTCCTAAAGGAGCTCCATGACGGTCCTACAGGTGGACATTTTGCAAGAGACACTACTGCTCAAATATACTGAGATTTGGCTATTATTGGCCCACTTTGTTCAAGGACACTCACACATATGCTAGAAACTGTAAAACTTGTCAAATAAGCATTGGGAGAGAGAAGAGAGAAGCGGTTCCACTACAACCGATGACCATTTCTAGGCCTTTTTAGAAATGGGGGTTAGGTATCATAGGGTAATTTACACCAAGTTCTTCAAAACAACATAAGTACATACTTACTGCCATCGATTATTTCACAAAATCGGCCGAAGCCATTCCTCTGACTCATGTAAACGAGAAGGTGGTAATCCAATTCATAGAACAACAATTAATCACAAGGTTCGGTGTCCCATCTATTCTTGTTTTTGATAAAGCATATTACTTTTCTTCCACCCTATTAGCGAAGTTTGTTCTAGACAAAGGAATCATAATTAAATACTCTGCAAACTATTATCCATAGGGAAACGGGGTAGCAGAATCAACTAATAAGAACATAGTAAGAATATTAAAGAGAACAGTTGCGGACAACCAAAGGAATTGGCATAATGCAGTCCATAATTCTTTATGGGAAGATAAAGTTACACCCAAGGAAGCTATAGGGAATTCCCCATACTTTCTGGTATACGGGCAGGAAACCATTCTCCTGAACGGGATTTATCTTCCATCTCTTCAACTTGCCCAAGATTCTAGAGGGGATCCCTCATTGGTCATATAGAAAAGAATTGACACCCTTCTCATGTTATAATAAGAAAGGGAGAAGGATAAATCAAATTTCATAGCCCACCAACAGATAGTTAAAAGGTGGTTTGATAAGCATAAGACTAAAGAGAAGAATTTTGAGGTAGGAGACTTAGTCCTGAAATGGGATAGAGGGAATGAGCCTAAAGGAAAACATTCTAAGTTTCAAAATCTATGGCTCGAACCTTTCCAGGTGGCCGAGAAGATTGGGTTGAGTACATATCATTTGCAAAATCTGAGGGGAGCATCTGACACTCTCCCAGTGAGTGGCCAAGCCCTGAAACAATATTTTCACTATATGTGTGTGTGTGTGTGTGTGTGTGTGTGTGTGTGTGTGTGTGTGTGTGTGTGTGTGTGTTTGTTTTTTATGCGTCGATNAAGAGAAGAATTTTGAGGTAGGAGACTTAGTCCTGAAATGGGATAGAGGGAATGAGCCTAAAGGAAAACATTCTAAGTTTCAAAATCTATGGCTCGAACCTTTCCAGGTGGCCGAGAAGATTGGGTTGAGTACATATCATTTGTAAAATCTGAGGGGAGAATCTGACACTCTCCCAGTGAGTGGCCAAGCCCTGAAACAATATTTTCACTATATGTGTGTGTGTGTGTGTGTGTGTGTGTGTGTGTGTGTGTGTGTGTGTGTGTTTATTTTTTATGCGTCGATTAATCCTTTTGCATTTTTGAAATATTATGTTTATAAAAACAATGGTTGACCTCAAATCATGCGACATAGCAAGCTCTCTTCATAAATCGATGCTCACATACGAACACAAGAAACTTTGAGGAACCTGTGGTTCTTTCAAGGGATTCTCTATCTAACCTGCGCAAATGAACAACTTTGGAGAAATGTGGAAGTGTCTGCTTAGTGGTCTGGTAAAATATTAAAGGAAATATGGTAAGAAGGAAAGGACGACATGCACCTCATAGATAGAGCTAGTGAGTTTCACCTTAACCACCTCATCTTTTGCAAATAACAGACGTCCTCCTCTCTCGCTCGCTCAGGGAATTCAGCCGAAATAAAAGTTAACTATATCAAATGAGTGCATAGTAGGAGAGGGTATGCAGATATCTCCATCGGGGTTATGGACACTTTTTGGTCGTAGAGCAAGGTCTGTGACGTTGAGGTGACTCCGTCGAGGCCATGGACACTCACTGGCAGCATAGCAACACCATAAAAAATGAATGAGGGTAACTAAAAGGCCTAGCGCAAGTGAATTCTCTACTAGAATCTTGTAAAAAAAGGGAACGACTCAAGGTTATAGGAAAAAATGGTGGAATAAATATTAAAAAACCCCACACGCAAGCCCAGATGCATCAACTAAGGAAATTCCAAATGCAAGGGTAAAAGAAGCTCTGATGAAAACCAGTTAAGTTCCTAATCAACTTTTGCATCAATCGAGCCCAAGGAAGGAACAAAGTTTATGCTTTCTCCCGGTAAGTTGTCATTTTTTGAGCACTCAACACACCCCAAAAAGCCTATGTCAATTTTTCTCTTTTTGGGTACCACTTGATCTTTGCACTGTCTGAATTCAATTTCCTATTGATAAATGTGTTGTCTTTGCTTGTTCTTTTGACCCTCATTAGATTTTCAGTTTTATTTAAATCTATGAGACCCCATGAATTTAAAAGGATTAACACTTAAATAAGGAATCAATAGCAAAATCACTTCACTCGATGTGCTCAATATTTGGCATCAAAATAAATTAAAAGGTGAAAAGGAATCACTAAGATAACCCCAGTTGTTGAGCATCGATCTTCATCAATATCGGTGAAAGGAAGTTTTGTTTCTCGACAAGTATCACATATGGAGATTTCTAATAGCCCATCCCCTTCGGTATCTGTTGACACAGGGGAAGACCCAGGTTTCACTCCAAGAGTGCACCAACAAGCCCTAACTACTGGCCCTTTCAGCAACACCTATGAAGTAGATGCAGTCTCACCCGAAGTAGCTAAGAGGGGGGTTGCAGGACAGAGATGTCTACAACTAGGGGAATATCAAGTGGAATTAATACAACAATAATGAAACATTCATATATCTCTTTATCAGTTATATCTAATCTGTGCATCCATACATTTGATCTAACACAATAATGCAATTAATAGTATAACAATGACAAAGATCCAGGCATCAATCACACATACAACACAAAATATACGTGCTTCACCCTCTCTCTAGGGCTACGTCCATAGAACTATGCTTATGATATATTAAGGTAAAGCTTACAGTTCTGATCTGCGCTCTTAGTCAACATATCTTATCTCTTCTTATTTTTGTCTCCCACCTTCCTACACACCCAGCTATAGGACTTGATCTTCACACCCAGCTAAAGATCTTACAATACCAGAAGGCTCTCACTCTCAACACTCCTCTCTCTCATAGTACAATAATATATCAAACAACAACAATAAATATCAATACCCAACACTAGTACTGACCTGACCTAGGTCCTTTCGACCTCTATTTATATATTGCAATGTCTAAACCTAGGTGTCAAAACCCTAATTACCAAAACCCTAGGTGTCTAAAATCCTAGGTCAACTTGACCCATTTTTTTGGGCTTCACCAATCTGTCTTTCCTTCTTCATCTCGTGGTGCTCCAAAGCATCCAATGATGGATTTCTCTGCTTGTTGAGTTGTCCACAATCCTTCTTCCTTTCTAATCTATCATCCCTGGTCTTCTCATCCAACGCCTTTCTTTTCCATACTTCGCTCCATCCTTCCTGCTCTTTTGCTCACTTTGACTCAGTGATAGTTATTGTGTCTCCTGCAAAGCTCGCTTTTCACCTTTCCTTCCTTGTTCTTCACTTCCTTCCATAATCGAGGGCCAACAGGCCCCCAACACTCACCTATGACCTGTCTCGAGGCACTTGAGCTCTGATCTTATTGTTTTACTTCGACTTTGGACTGTGTAGTGAAGCCCTTGCTTTCTTCTTTATGCCACATTTCCAACCTTGTGCAAACTATCCTTTTTGTGTCTAGTACCCAGTTTCAAATGCACCTGGTATCTCGACCCTTTTCCTCCTGCGTTTACTGAGAGCTGCGAGGCAGCTGGTTGTCATAGTACAACTTTAGCCGACTCCCATTTACCAATCCTTCCTTCCAGTCTCCCTTTAATGTCTTTAGGTACGCAACTCCTCCTTTTGTAACATAAGGGACCTCATATGGTCCAAGCCAATGCATTCTGAACTTCCCTGGGTGTTTGATAAACTTACTGTCATACATCAGTACTAAATCACCTTGCTTAAGTGCCTTGTTCTTGATGTGTCTGTCATGATAGGCATTTTCGCATTCCTTCTGAACTTGTTGCTGGAATCCTGCAATGAATCTGTCTTCTTGCAGTTCAACCAACTATGCGAGCCTCTCATGAATAGCGTCAGTATCATCCATGTATGTAAATGCAACAATTCTTAAGCTTGGTACCAAGTACTCCATTGGGACAACAACTTCAAGACCATAAACCAACTTGAAGGGGGTCTGCATTGTTAATTTCTTGCAAGTGGTTTAGGGATGATTTTAAGGATGGAAAATTATTTTAAAATGTAGAAACCTTGGCGAATCTTACTAATCCTTCATATGCCAACTATAAATGATTGGCAATATTTTTGTAAAAATATTCAAATTTTAAGGATTTTATATAGTTTTTATAACATTTTGGCTATTTTTAAGGTAAAATAATTTTATCATATAGAATTTGGGCAAATCATTTTTAAAATAGCGAATCTCGGTTTTGGAAAAACCATGGAAAATTAGCCCATGAGCGAAATTTAGCCCCTAAAATCATCACTGAAGTGGTTCTATAAGCCCAGAGTACTATTGGTACTCTTAAATCCCAGTCATCCCTGTTTACGTTGCAAATCTTTGTCAATGATGTCTCCAAGATCTTGTTGAATGCTTCAACCATTTTGTTTGCCTGTGGGTGGTAAGGTGTACTCTTCTTATGGTGGACTGCAAATTCTTCAGTCAGGGCTTCCACTGTCTTATTGATGAAGTGTGTACCTTGATCACTCATGAGGATCTTAGGGCATCCAAACCTGGTTATTATGTCATCAAATATAAAATGCGCAGCTATAGTTTCACTACAGTCCTTKAMTGCTCTGCCTTCGGCCCATCTAGTCAGGTATTCTGTCGCAGTAATAATATACCTTGCTCCTGTGCAGTTCTCTGCTGGGTTTATAGGTCCCACGAAGTTAATGGCCCATTTTTAAAATGCCTGTAGGGTCATCTGCRGTGCTAAGGGAATTTCAACTCTTCAGGATGGTCTTCCAAATCTTTGGCATACATCACATGCTCTGGCATACTCTTTAGCATCTCTGTGTAATGTAGGCCACTAAAGGCCAGCTTGCAGAACCTTCTGCGCAGTTTCTTTCCCTGCGTAATTTCCTCCTGCAATGCCTTCATGAGATTCTGCGAGGATCAGTGGGTTCTTTTCCTCCATCACACATCTTATTAGTATCTCATCAGCTCCCATATTATATAGCTGACCAGCTATCAATGAAAAATCTGCAGCGTGCACCACTAGTTGTTTCTTCTGGGAAATTGTATACTCACTTAGAGCCATTCCTGTTGACAGGAACTGGACTATGTATGTGAACTGGTCATCCACCTTCCTAATGGTGAGAATCTATGCATCTGATAATGTATCCTCAAAACTGGTGGGTTCTTCGCCATGTTCCAAACTCGACAGGTGGTTAGGTCCCTTGTTCATTCTTCCTAGCTTAACTATGATCTCAAAATCATGATCTTGAAACAAGAGCATCCATCTGCATATTCTCCCCCCCAACACTGACTTGTTGACTAGGTACTTCAACATGGAGTGATCAGTAAACATTTTAAAGTGTCCTCTCAATAAGTAGTGTCAGAATTTTTGTAATGCATACACCATGGCTAATCCTTCCCTCTCTGTAGTAGTGTAATTGATTTCAGCTGTGGATAGCTTTCTGCTGGCAAATGCTAATGGATGATTAATGTCCCCTTCTCCAGGTTGTGCCATTACTTCTCCTAATGCAATAGAATATGCATCAACATGCACATGAAATTCCTTACTCCAATATGGAAAGACCATAATAGGCACAATCACCATCTTTTGTTTCAGTGTGTCGAAGCTCTGCTGGCATTCTTCTGACCAACCAAACGAACAATCTTTCTTTAATAACTTCTCCATTGGTGCAGTAATTTGATCATATCCTTTGATACATTTCTTTTAATAGAAAGTATGTCCTAGCGCAGTGCGCAGTTCTCTGACTGAAGTAGGAGGTGGAAAATCAACTATAATTGCAATTTTGGATGGGTCCACCAACAATCCTTGCTTGCATACAATATGACCTAATAATACTCCAAATGGTGATAAGAAGATGCACTTCCTCAGATTCAAAGAAATTTGACATTTCCTGCATTTATCCAACATTAGCCTTAGACATTCAATATGATTTTTCAACAATCTAAAAACAATGCAGTCATCAAAGTATGCTTCTAAATATTTATGCAAAAATTCTTTGAACTCTTCGACCACCACCCTAGAAAATATGGACGATGCATTATTCAATCCAAATGGAATTACTTTATATTAGTAGGATCCCCACTCTATGGAAAATGTAGTCTTATGACGGTCCTCCCTGGCAATGTGGATCTGATGGTATCCTGAAAATCCATCTGTAAAATAATATACTTTCTGACCTCCCACATTATCTATCACTTTGTATGTGAATGGTGTAGGGAAGGGGTCATGTACATAGGCATCATTCAACTTCTTGAGGTCCACACAGATCCTAATTTCTCCTATGTTCTTTTCTTGTACCACCATAGGGCTGATCCACTCTGACTCTTCGATAGGTTCAATAATCCCTGCTTCCAGCATTCGGTCAAGCTCAATCTTCACATTTTCCTTATATTTCATATTCAATCTATAGGGTATTTTCTTCACTAGCTTCGGATCTGGTTTCAAAGGTATTCTCATTTCTCCCATAGTTCCTTTGATACCCTTCATATCAATGAACTTGGTCGGAAACAAGTCCTGATACTCATGAAATAATTCTGTAATTTTGTCAATGGTAGCAACATCCCAGTAATCTTCGACATTGGCAAGCTTCAGTGTCTCATTTGTCCCAATACTAACTTTCTTTATCTTCATCGGTTGTCCAATGAATGGCAGTTCAACTCTCGATCCTTCCACATTCCCGTGGCCTTATGTCTCAACAATGTTTACCTTCCTCGGATCATCATCTTCGTCGGCATTAATGTCATAACATTCTTGCAATTTCTGGAACGACGTAGTCCATTCATCCTCTTCTTGCTCCAAAGGGAGGCCAGATGCCTCCTTAAATATGTTCTGTATCACAATATGTAATGCTTGGTCTACAGAAGGAAATTTGTTGTCAAACAAAAAGGTGGTTACAAAATTCTGGACCATACCTTCCCAATCTAAAATGACGAGGTGCAGCTCCGCTTGAAGGTACCAGTTGATAGGGATCATGTCTAGCGTGTTAATGAATCTATGTACCCATTGTTCTCAAGGAATGTCACTACATGCCTCTTCACAACTTCGTACATGGTCCTTTGGGAAGCTTCGACTTGTGTGCCTCGCTTTGCAGCTTCCTACTTGTGCTGAAATCTGTGTTGTCATCAAGGTTCGACATTGTGTCCAGTCTATGATGTTTCCTTTGTGCGTCCCCCACCATATTGCTATTGTAGCTTTCAGGGCCTCATCCATAGCCAACAACCTCTGCTGCACTAGTACAATTGCTTCAAATTCCATCAAGAAGGATTCTAAAGGATTCATACCATCAAAGGTAGGTAAGTTACCTGTTTTCGTACCAATCTAGTGAAATTCTCTCATCAGTCGAGCACATCTCCTTGTGGATAATTCATACATCTAGTTCTGCCAGTTCTCCAATGCTTCTCCTGAATCTGATGAAATCGCGTTGTCACTTTGACATCTTAGATTCCCATCGGCAGTAGGGTTGATATAATCCTGATGTCTGGTTGTTAACTTATAGATGTTTTCTAGCTCATATGCATAGTATTCTTCTCTAATAGGCTCTATGTATGTAGGTCCCTCATCTGGATCTAAAGGTGCAATGAGCCTAAGGACATCTCTTTCAAATATCATACGCCTCTTCTTTAGATCAACAACAGTAGAATTGTTGAAGGCCCAATCAATTCCTAGTAATGCAGGGTAAGGGCAGCTATCATCAACAATTTCAATTACCTCAAAGTCTGCAAAGGTTCTAACTCCGTCGATGTCCATGGGGACATTCTCCAATCATCCAAATGGGATAAAAGCTTGTTGATTAGCCATGCAAATCTTGATAGGGGAGTATATCAGCTTGGGTTTTCCCATCAGTTCCCAGGTTTGCTTTGTCATGACATTGACCTCTGACCCTAAGTCAAGCACTACATAGTCTATATCATATTCTCCTATTTGAGCATTCAGGTGTAATTCTTTATTTGTCCTTCTCCTTTTCCCAATTTGGTGCACTACCCTATTCAGTAAGGAGTCTATCTTTCCTAGCTCATACTGCTTGATTAAATCTTGTAATTCTTGTACAATGCTTTTATCTTGAATCAACTTAACACAAGTGCACAAAAATTCCATGAGTTTGCTTACCTATTTTTCTTTTGTTGGTGATGCAGACTGATCAAACACATGAGGCATGCCATACTCTTTGATTTCTATTTTCATTCTAGATGAGGACCCTTGATCTCCTTTGAACTCTTTTCTTGCCTCCTCAAAGATTCGTCTTTCCTTCTTTGCATCAAAAGCCTGAGTCCTCTCCTCAACTTTCCTAACTCAATGGTCATTTGCATTCTTTCCTTGTGATGCCCTGTCTTCTCCTGTAGTAGTGCCTCCTCGAGTAATGACAGTGACTCAAGGTTCGTTTCCGCGAGGTTCAACATATATTATTTGTAATTGTGGGTTTTGTTGGGGTCCTCGTCTTTCTTGAAGCTTATCCAGTAGCACAGGGCATTCCTCTATGAAATGCTTGAAGGAGTTACAATAAATGCAGTTTGTGCAAGGATTCTGACAATCCCTTACTAAGTGTCCTGGCTGCGCACAGTTATAACAGATAATTTGTCCTCGGCCTCAACCCATACCTCCTCCTCCTCCTCCTCCTCTGTATCCACCGTGAGGATTGAAACTTCCTTTTCCTGGAGAACTATACTGTGCATTATTTCCTTCTTGGTGTACTTCGCCTTGGATCTTGTATATGTCCCTCAACCTCTCATGCATGAGATTGTAATCTCTACAATATCGATCATCATGCCCCACTGATTTAAAAAATGTGCAATAAAATTTTGTGGGTGTCTAAACATACTTATGCATGTAATAACACTCACCTGGGCGATGCCTATTTCTACATACATTGCACCAGGGTAGGTTAACTTGCTTCAAGGAGCTCGACGCTTTTAAGGCCAAATAATCATAGAATAAGGGATAGTGTTCCTTATCATGGCCTTCATATCTGCGTCTTACACACCAGATATATTCTCTTTTGTCCTTTCCCTTATATTTCTTCATATCCTCAAACTGCAGAGATAGACTAGTCAGTTGGCTCACGATCTGGTTCATGCCTGAGCTAAATTCTCCCATAGGTGTTGATTCAATATTCATGGAGGTTTCCAGAGCTTCTATCTACGATGCAATATTCTACTACATCAGAGGGACTCTCATGTGTGGTAACAGTGTAGTGATGAACCATTCTTTATTTTGTTCATCGGGGATCTGAAAAGTTAATCAACCTATTAGGGTCTTGAATCTCTGGTCAAACTCCCAAACAGGTTCTGCTACCTTTTGTTTGATCTCTTTTAGCTCTGTAATACATTTTGACTCCGACTTAGGTTTTTTAAACTCTGCAACCAGTTCATTCTTGATCTCATTCAGTGTCTTAGGTTGCGCCAGTCCTTGGACAAGTTTCATGTACCAGTTCAGTGCATGGTCCCGTAACATAGTGTTGAATTGGGTTCTCTCGATGGCTTCGTCGGTGATACTTTTAATATTCCATACAGCTTCACACAAAAACCAATGTTGATCCAGATCTTCAGATCCATCTCCTCTAAAGATAGGGATCCTCATTTCATATGCCATAGAGCTGACTAGACTTCTTGTCTGAGTAGATTCTAAGTTGCCAGTAATAGTTCTCTGAGGACTCTGGTGGTTCTGACTATTCTGACTACTAAGTGCTATTGAAACAATAGGAGGGTTAATGTTACTTACTTTAGTAACCTGTACAGTTCCTAAGGTTTCTAGCTCACTTTGGTGAAGTTCTTCAGCTTCCCCTTCTTCTGTTCTAGTGGGCTTTGAATGTTCTTCGTCAGTTAGATATACCTCTTCTCCACTATAGAAACCCTCTTCTTCATAGTTTTGCTTAAACAAGTTCTCAAGGTGAACCCCTTGGAATACTTTCCCACTGCGCATATGTCCATATTCTGTGTCGTTGTCGCTGTCTGAGATCTTGAACATTAGCCTTTTCAGGTTTGACCAATCTAGTGTATCTTCAAGACGTTCTTTTCATGTAAAAACATCTTGATTCTCAGCTTCAGAAAGTGAAAAAAATTTCCTCTAGGTCCTTTGAAAAAGTATCTCTCGTCTTGGCTATACGATTATGTTCTGTCAACAACTAACTCAGTGATATACCCTCCAATGGTACTATCGAACCAGTGATCTACAGCCCTTGATAAAGCGTTATTGACTCTCTTAACCTTGTTAATCAACTCCGACGTCTAGACCACAGAAGGTGTAGATATTATCTCAAATTGGGTATCGGCTAACCTAGCCAACCATTCAAACAAATCCTGGTGGATTCCCCCAAAGAAGATCTCGTGAATGTCAGTGAAAATGTATCTTTGTATCCAATATTCAGTACTCAGTTTAGGGTTCTTGTTCTGGGATTTTGTGAAGTCCTTCTCTTGATCCTTTATCCACTTCTAAATCTTTGTCTTCGATGGGAACCACCTTGACATTCCTTTACACAGATTCTTGCCCCAACAATGGAACCATTTGTTGGCATAGGGGCAGACCCAGGGTTCACTGAAAGAGTGCACCAACAAGCCCTAACTATTGGCCCTTTCAGCAACACCCGCGAAGAAGATGCAGTCTCACCCGAAGTAGCTAAGAGGGGGGTTGCAGGACATTGATGTCTACAACCAGGGGAATATCAAGTGGAACTAATACAACAATAATGAAACATTCATATATATCTTTATCAATTAGATCTACTATGTGTAGCCATACATCTGATCTAACAGAATAATGCAATTAACAGTATAACAATGACAAAGATCCAAGCATCAATCACACATACAACACAAAATATATGGCATTCACCCTCTCTCTAGGGCTACATCCATAGAACTATTCTTATGATATATTAAGGTAAAGCTTACAATTCTGATTTGTGCTCTAAGTCAGCAGATCTTCTCTCTTCTTATTTATGTCTACCACCTTCTTGCACACCCAGTTGCAGGACTTGATCTTTGCACCCAACTGAAGATCTTACAATACCAGAAGGCTCTCACTCTCAACACTCCTCTCTCTCACAGTACAATAATCTCTCAAACAACAACAATCAATATCAATACCCAACACTAGTACCGACCCGACCTAGGTCCTTTCAAGATCTATTTATATATTACAATCCCTCACCAACAGCCTCAGGTCAAAACCTAGGTGTCAAAACCCTAGGTGTCTAAAACCCTAGGTCAACTTGACCCACTTTTTTCAGGCTTAGCCAGCCTGTCTTTCCTTCTTCATCTCGCGGTGCTCCAAAGCATCCAATGACGGCTTTCTCTACTTGTTGAGTTTTCTACGATCATTCTTCCTTTCTGATCTGTCATCCCTAATCGCCTGGTCCAATGGCTTGCTTTTCTATACTTTGATCCATCCTTCCTGCTCTTTTTCTCACTTTGACTTAGTGACAGTTACTGTGTCTCTCATTAAGCTCACTTTTTACCTTTCCTTCCTTGTTCTTCACTTCCTTCCATAACCAAGGGCCAACAGTATCGGTAAAAGGTGAAGGGAGTAAAACGTTTAAAAAGAAATAAATGATATCATTTATAGCCAATACCCGACGTGCTTATCGGAATCGGAGAAAACCAAATCACAATGAACATTCTAACCACACTAAAGTTTTTTTTCCGGTCACCGATTCCCGGAGCGTTTCAGCATCAGGAATTTTTTTATGAAGCTAATCCAAAAAGACACACGATACATTTATCCCTGATTTCTAACCCCCAATATCTTTTTGGCATCGACGATCCCCGACTTAGTTTAGAACGAACATTTCGAAGAAAGTCTTGACTCTGACTAATACTCGCGAGTTAAGTCACCAGTCTTCAAAGCCATGTGTCCCGAACCAGTTTTTCCACGTCAGCACCATACGATGAAATCGATCAGCGTAGGAGGTTTTTCGTAGAAGAATATCAACGAAAACATCCATAGCACATCCCTAATCCTCGATCTGCCCACTGAGAAAGCGACACGATGGGACGTTTTAGCGCTAGATACATTTAGATTTGGAGCATTTAAGGGACTAATTAATTCCAAATATCGTATTAGTTTCTACTTCGTGTTCGAATCGAAAGGCCGTTTGAAATTACTGATAGAACACATCACCCTCTGCGCCTTCGTCGTCAACCCACGATGAATTAAATTCTAGAGATTCAACAATAGATTTGTTTGAATTTCAGTCAACACCTGAATTAATTGGTTCATACGACACGGTAAGTTCTTCCTCATTTAAATTCTCTTGAGCCATTGTAAACAAAACCATTATGTGTGCAAAGGAGTTTTAGAGAACCCAGAGGAGAAAAACAAGCAATTCAAAGAAGTTGAGATTATGTGAGTATCAAATAACCAGTTAGAAATCTTTACAGGTATGTAGCAGTCTGGATTTTTTTTGCTTACACTTCATATATGTATTTTATCCAGTGTTTCTTGGTACGAAGTATCTAAATGATTTGTTTCGATTGTTGGAACAATATCTCCAAGAAAACCAACCACCAGGCGATCTCTGAGAGCATCAAAACTAAAGGAACTAGAGGTAGGAGAAGGCGCTTCCCAGTAGCCGTAAAACAATTAGAATTCGCTCCAAGGCCGGAACCAGTCATCATGACATATACCAAGAAGGTTTTCACTCAACCTCCGACCTTTGGAGACATGGAGGCAAGCACATGGACCAAGGCGATAATCCCGCACTAGGGAGAACTTTTCAAGAAGATCAGACGGGAAGAATTCCGGGAGTATATCCCACACAGCGACCACGATATGAGAAAGCTCGACGATGAAGTTTTACCGAATATTCAAAGATTGTACCTGCACATGGTGGCAAGAAGAACTCTAGTGTTACCCTACATAGAACTCCTTAAGTGGATCATCGACCACATAGACACACAATGTTTTTTGATTAATGACGTCAATGGCGAGTTTGTCGGGGTTTTCCTTCCAGTAGAGGTGCAAAGTTACTACAAGCTTAGAGACCCGGAGGAGTGGCTGAACACCGATTTCATCGTAAATTTCTACAAGTGCCACGACATTGGCCGAGTGATGGCTTCATGGTGGAGAGAAGATAAAAAATACACCAATCAGACCTCCGGCTGGTACCAAATGGCCAACTTAAGGGAGCCATATATATATATATATATATATATATAATGGCTCTCATCTGCCGGTTGTATGGGGAGAAAGACTATTATGGTTTTTCAGAGGCATGGATGCCTCTAGCTTACACAGTGGGTATTTCTCGGATAATTTTCAACTAGGGAGCCATCATTTCAAAGCAGTTGAGCATATGCATACAATAGGATGAGACGCTGAAAGAAGGAGATACTCCATCCTTCTACATGGCTTCGTATTTACTAGACATCATGTGCGCCAGAAAAGTCTTTGTCGACATGAAATTCAGCCGGCACGCCTCAGAAATCCCATTCCACATTTACTTCAGCATTTTATGGGAGAACAAGTACAAAATTCCTACTCCCTCATCCACGATGAATTCATTGTGCGCATTCATTTTATTCTTTTCAAGAAAGATTGTCTAAGGCTATCTGCTGTGGAAAAAAAGGTGATAGCAAAGGTCAACCACTGGTATTTGTACGAATGTGATACCTAAATTAGGGTACTCAGGGCCACTAGAGCATCTCATCTCCTACCATCACATGACCCCAATCGGCTTGTTGTGGGGAAACCTGCTACCAGACCATCCTACAAGGTTACAATGCTACCCTGGTGAAAGATAACAAGAGGAAATTTATACCTTATAGATTCCATATATGTTTCTACCTAGTGAAAGACACCGCTCAAGCTAAGCAATAATGACTGTGCCAATTGGAGTCTTGATTCCAGACTGGTTGTTTCTGCAAGAACGACATAAAGGTTCTAGTCTTGAAACATGCGTCTCAAGTGTCGTCCTGCTGGCCATACGCCCATGACAAGTTTGAAGATGAGGTTTTCATGGAAAATGATCAGGATTAGGATGAAGTCATTGCAAGGATGGTCAACCCTAAGATGACCAGGTTCAAATCCATGAGATTGGATGAACAAGAAACAATCCTAGAACAATCAACTCAAGGTGCCCTCAGGGCTAGAGAAGAAATGATAGCGGCCGAAGCAGCAGTTTCCTAGGAAGCGGTCGAAACAAAAGAGATTCCCCAGGTATCCCCGGTGAAAAGAACAGGTCTCCCCAAGGCTCAGGACACGCGGGAGAGGGGGTTACTCATGTTATAACTTGCACAACGAATAATTGATTAGCCGCAATATGAACCGAACATCCTAAATATGACAAGGCTCCCTGTCGACCACTTGGATGAAAGCCAGATGGGCCCAAGTGACCTCAAATTCAGAGACCTTGATGAAATTACTGGGTTAGATGACCTTGAATTCATAATGCCACCGAATGGATCGTCGACAGTTGTTTCATCTTAGCCAAATAAAATCAGAACATCATGGAGGACCAGTGCATCAAAACCCTTAAGTGAGATGATAAATATCTATGACAATGATTGGAGCCCAGAAGTATCTCTTGTGACCCCTGTACATATCGAAGAATAAAAGGGACCAAAGAAGACATCTTCCCCAGTTCCCGATGTCCAAATTCAATAGGTTCCATGGAAATAACAAGAAGTCGAGAGTGTCCTAGACACTGAGCTTTCCAATACATCGAAAAGTGAAGCGGACAGTCTGAAGGACAATCTAGGGTCGAACGAGCCAAAGGAAGGAGCTCCATAGCAAAAAATTGACGTCTCAACGACCGATGACCAAGTAAGTACCGAGCCTACCCCCGACACCTCTATTTCAATTAGTACTCAAACCCCCAAAGCGCAATAGACAGAAGGTGGGCCTTCAGAACACAAGGATGAAGTTCAAGAACCCATTATTGAACAAGTATATACCAACGGGAGTGTGGGGAATACACTCACCTGGGGAGATTATAAAATCCCTAAACCTGTGGACAAAGTATCCGACATACATGCCATAGCTTATGATCGGAAAAGGAAGGCTATTATCCAGAGAACCACCAAGAACAGGAATATCACTTTAGATCGCTCCATCCTCATCACTACAGAGGAACATCTGATCAACACAGAACATGCTAAGATGCCCGAACTCATCGGCTCAGGGATGGAAATCACAGATGCCACCCTAGATAGATCTAAAATAGATAAAAAGGAGTTGGCCACTTCCCTGAAGGAATTGGAACATTTGCGCCACTCAAAAAAATACTATCAAGACACCACACAGACCGCAGTGTTCATAGAGAGTGAGTTCTAGGAGGCCTACAACAAGTTTACAAATTATCGGCACCTATTCACTGCAAGGATAGCCGAGCTACAGGAAGATACCCTCATGGCACTCGCGACGTGAAAATATATGGAGTGGTGGTATGATAAAGTGCAATAATCTATGGAGAGGGTCAACTACATCGGTGCGGTCCAACAGGGCTGAGATACAGAAGAACATGACATTCGGGTATTAAAGGAGAGAAACCTTGATCTCATAAGGAAATCAGCCAAGTATTGGGGAGAAATGGCTCAGGAACCTCACTGAGAAATCCAAGAGAAATGGGCCAAGTGCGAGAAAAATTGGATCAATATCAATCGGGTGATGAAAGACATCGGACTCCCTGATTTTGGCACACCCGATGACTTTGTTGAATTGTGCGACATAGTCAAGTCGCACACCGAGCAAGACTCAACATGGGCTGAATAAATATAAAAGGTGACAGACATGGCGCCAGGTTAGGTGTGATAGTTTATGGAGTACCCGATCAAAGCTTGGGCTATGCTGCAACAGTTAAGTTCCAATATAGTCAAGTATAGGGAACATGCTATAGAGATAAGAGAGATTCACTTGACCCTGATGGAACAACATATATTCCCATACGCCAACACCTGTGAGGATCTATTCATCAAATGGTCGGAGTACAAGAAGAGTCACCATCTTAAGTGATATCTTGAGATGACTCTTAGAAAAACTCATAGGAGAGAATGCCATGTGGCGAATTTTGTTTTTCTTATGTACACTTTAGTTGTTATTTTAGTTAATTCTATGTTATAAATAAGAGCATCGTCCAATTAGTTGGAGGTCGATGGTTGTTGCAAGAAACTCTCAGTTTTTGGTTTTGTTAAGAACTATTTCGGAGCTGCCTTTAATTGATAAGTCCTTTTGGACCAGAGACAAGTCTGTGTCTTCATCAAATGCATGTATGATTGGATGTGGATAAGAATTATTTATTATTCTGTCTCATGAATGGATGTTGTAACGAGTAAGAGATACTAAATCTATTGATAAGTTATCTGATGAAATGTTTTACAGTTCTTTCTTTAATGATGAAAATAAATCTTTGTGTTATTATGTGATTGATGATTAGAGTTGAGTGAATTAGTTTTACTTGCCATCGTTTATCACATGCATGTTTTTTTTTGATAATTTGTATCTCGATCAGTAATCGGAATACTCACATGGTTATGTATTATTACTAGGCTTGTGGTAGATGATCATCGTCGGCATCATAGAGTAAAGGGTTATCCCAAGCTCAACCTCTTCTCCAGTAGTTAAACTTGTTCCCACTTTGTTACCTAGTTGTTTTATACCGCCTTTCATCTTATATCGGTCCCACCTAAGAGAAAATACAAAAAAAAAGGAACGTTTGAACAGAAGTAGAGGCCTTCACAAGGAAACATAAAGCCCATCGATTAAATTGGTCAGATCACAAGATCTGGAGAACCATTCCACCATTAAATGATGCAGAGTCTAATTGGGCCTCAGTGGCAGGTTTCATTCCTACTATTGATTTAAAGGGATATAGTACCCATCAACATGTCCAAATACGCAAGAAGAGATAGAGGACATGGCACATGTTCCCTATGCAAGTGTTCTTGGTAGTATAATGTATGTAATGGTATGTACTCGACCAAACATTTCCCATGCAGTGGGAGTGTTAAGAAGGTACATATCAACACCTAGAAAGGAGAACTGGAAAAATGTCAAGAGAGTATTCAGTTATTTGTGTGGCACGAAGGATTATGCTATATGCTACTAAGGAATACCTAGAGGTGACAATGGTAAATTAGATGTACATGGATTTGTCGATATTGACTGGGCTAGAGATCTGGATCGACATAGGTCAACTGGTGGATATGTCTTCAAGATGTTAGGTGGAGAAAAAATCTAGTTGAGAAAGTGACAAGTGGTTGTAGCCTTGTCGACGACAAAATATGAATACATGGATGCCACTCATGGAAGAAAAGAAGCGGTATGGATTCAAAGGTTGTCTTAAGGTATCGAGTTTGAGAAGAAAGATATGAAGGTCAGTTACGACAGTCAAATCACAATATTTATGGAAAATAACCCTTCTTATCAGTCAAAGGCTAAGCACATTGATGTCCAATACCATTACGTAAGAGACATGGTGGAAAGTAACAAGGTTCTACTAGAGAAACTAGACACGTTGGAAAACATAGCAGACTCGTTGACCAAGTCTGTGAGTGTTGTGAAGTTCTCTTGGTGCAGAGAGGCAATGGGCATTGTTGCCCTGGGTCTGTGAATGAAATTTCAAGAATCTTTTGTTTCAATAAAGAATAAAACAAGTGGGAGAATGTTGGTTTGTTATATTCTTTACAGTGAAAGTCTAGTTGAGGTGAATCAACTCATGGTCAAAGTCAAGGCAGATCGACAATGTTGAAAACATCGATAGAAATTCGAAGTCGAGGTGGATCGATAGCAAGTCGAAGTTGAGGTAGATCAAAAACAAGTCGAAGGTCGAGGTATTAGACCAGGTAAATCCGAAGTCGAAGATATCAATGGAAATTAAACCAAAAAGAGGTAGAAGTACGGGAGTGAGATTATTGACTAAAGACTGAATGAAGGTCGACTAGTAATCGACTGATAAACCCAAATTGGATTCAACTATTACAGAATCCCAAGATTTGGGGGATTTGTAGCTAATGATATCCATGGATCTATAACCACTTTTGGGCACCAATATTTAGGGTTTTACTTTTGTAAATACTATAAAGAGGCATGTTGTAAGGTCATAAGGGATAATGTGAGAATGTTGACGATGTAACACTAATGCATGGTAAATCGTAGGTTGTTGGTCATGCATATGTAAACCAAATTGGCTATATAGTTGTTATTTCCTATGCAAGACGGTATGATGTTGATTGTGTCTTAGGTGTGGACCAATTTTAGACATGTAAACTTTTATTATAAATGAATAAGATAACAAGAGAGAAGAACACTCAAAGGAATGTTGGTTTTCCCAGTAAAGGGTTTCTAGGGTAAAATATTAGTGTACTGTGTGATTGCTTGTTTCATTTGTCTTCTTGATTGAATTCTTCTTCTCTTCTACTAGGATTAATGTGGAAGTGTCCTACATTTCCTAACACTAACTAGGGCACCAATGTTTTTTAAGTCTCCAACACTTAATAATGACACTTCTAGTAACAACAAGAAGGTTTTTTGTTGCTAAAAAATGGGTTTGTACCTAGGGCATATGAATCGTGGTCATAGGACGATGAAAAAATGCAAAGCAAGGTGAAAAACTATCCTATATTCCAGTGAAGATGTATATCTTATGGAGGCACAAATAGTCTAAATAATGTTGGAAATCCATTATATCCTGGAAAAACCACTTCAAACCACGTCCTACACTCCATAATTAGTCCATCTAGTTTCAAAAATAGGAAATACAGGGTGAAAAATATACAAAGTGGGTAAAAATTTTCTACAAATAGTAAAAATAATGAGTTTTACCATGTCATTTTGAGTTTTTCACCCACATAGTGCTTTTGAGGCCATTTCACCCACAATATTCCAATGATTATTTTGGGAGCTACAGTCAATGAAATTGGAAACCATTGTTGGAAGATTGGTTGTTGTCATTGATGTCAACCCTTGTCATGGGTTTTGGACCGCAAGATTGATGAAGGTATTTTGACATGAAGGAAAATGCACATGCATATACAACACCCATGGATGGATATTATATATCATGTTGTTTTCGGTGGTATATGGCACATCATGTGGATCCTCATGGTTGAGGAGAAATGAATTTTTGAAGATGACAAAGTGAATTGAAGAAGGAAGTACATGTAGGCCATGAAGATAATTAAAGAAAATAAGTACAAAATAAGAAAGTGTCAGGTCGGCCCTAATGTTAAAAGAAAGTGACATAAATGGTATAAATAAATATCATTATACATTCATTTGATACACAAGTCGAATTTCAGAGGAAATAAGAAGTAAAGAAGGCTGGATTTCAAGGGAGGATGAAGTCTTTTGGTGATGTGTTCTAAGGTATGTTATTTTCAGGTCATCTTACCATTTTTTCTATAAATTGTTTTCAGAATGGTTCAGATGGTGAAATTGCTATGGTATTGAGAATACATATCAAGTTACCTGTGGTAAAAAATTCAGCCCTTGATTTGCTATAATTATAGAGATACACTATGTGGAAGATAGGGTTTGTGACCAGTCGTGAAGCTAGTCAATAAACAGGTGTTCCAAGTAATACAATCATAACTTATTCATCGATAATCCAAATGACGTGGGAAAAATTGCATTGGAAATAGTACAGACTTTAGTGTTTTGTGTGTGAGTTTCAGAATCTGATGTTAAATATTGAGCGTGGGGCATTCTGTACAAGTTCGATCTCCTGAATAAACCAGAATTGAACAAGGTCTACCATTCTCTCTATAACTTCCTTTTGGGAGGATTCAAGGACTAAAACTTGGAGAAGTTTCAGAGAAAAATTGAATAATATTATCTACAGGATCAGAGTATTCCAAGAATTGAATAATTGTAGAAATTGAAGAAGTCTCAGGAAGCATTATCAGGTTCTATGTGATGGTTGGTTGATGGTGATGATTCAATGTGAAGTTTTATTATCTCTCGTATATTATTGGGTGGAAGGAAGGGGAAAGGATGGAGAGTTAAATTCTCTCTTTATATTGAAGGATTTTATCTTCCTGTTGGAGTTTCATCCCTCCCTTTACATTTGGAAGTTGAAGCTACCTTTGGAATTCATTACTTCCCTTGAACAATAACTATTGATTATTTTCATATATTGTGCATGGTGTATTGTGGTGTATTGGTGTAACTCTTATACTATTGTTCATTTCTCATTGGATATAATTGAATGGTTTAATTATAAGTTGAAAAAGCTTTTAAATTATTGTTGATATTGATTCACCCCCTTCTCAGTATCAACAATTGGTATCAGATCAGGTTGCCTTCAAAACAGTTTAACCACTAGAAGGAAAATCATAAGAAGAGATGGATGACCATGACCACATTTCAAATGGGATTCAAAAATTTGATGGAAGAAATTATGCATAATGGAGTGATAGAGTGAAAAATTACCTAACGGATTTGGGAGTAGACATTTGGTACTCAATTGTAAATGGCTACGTAATCCCAAATACTGCTCCAAC
>SNQJ01S0000939.1:34654-51871 GCA_010110895.2 Picea sitchensis
AATCAAGCAGTTAGCTTTCCTTAGGAATGCATGCATGCATAATAGTGATGGTAAAAATAGAAAGTCTAAAAATAGAACTAGTCAGTTAACTCCCAATGAACTAGTGTTACTCCCATTGAACTAGTGTGTCGAAAATAAAAAATTCTCCAACACCCCCTCTGAACATCACTATGGAGTAAAAATGAGTCCTAGCTACTAGGCCATTTTAGGTACTCATGTACAATGCAACTAATGAACACTGAGGAAAGAGGGAAAACCATGTGGGAACAAAACCCCCCCTCAAAAGATAATGTATCAAAAGAAGAAAATAACAGCTACTAGACAATTGTGTTCTTCACTGCAAGACGATCCCGCAAAGTTTGAAACTTCTGCTCATTGAAAGTCTTCGTGAAGATGTAGAAATATTTATGGATCTGATGAAGTCCTTTGGCAACCTGTTGGGCCTTGTACTTCTTAATTCTCTGGACCCATCTGCACTTGAAAATATTCCTTTCTGGTGGACGTGGAACCAGATTCCAAGTTTGGTTTTGTAGGAGTGAGTCATACTCCTACATGGATTCTTGCCATAATGGATTTCCCACAACCCTATTGTATTTCTGTGGATCAGTAGATTAAACCATATAGCAATGTGTGGGCATTGCAGGTTCTAAAGTTGAAAATACATGAGAAGGCTCCTCATGATGAGATTGAGTCCTCCTCGAATCCAATGGATTCCCTACAAGTTTTCCTGCTTCCTAAAGCGTGGTATGTGCCTTCTTGGGCATCTGCTGAAGCTTTGGTGTTGGCTTCTTATCTAGATGTACTACCTGCTTATTTCCATGTATAGAATCAGAGTGTATGGAATCATCTTTAATGTATGAAACTGATGGAAGATCAAGAGTATATGCATGTTTTAGTGGAGGTGCATGCAAAGTACTCTCCTTACGGGTAAGTAAAATAGAGGAGTCATCGTCAGAAAACTTAGTGAATTTATACAACCTTGATTTGTGATCCACCTCACCAATTGCAACGATGGAATTGTCATGCATGTCAATTACTGAAACTGAATCTGATGTAAATTCAACCTTTTTACCTTTCTGAGCGATCTGATAAACTAAGAGCAGATTCATAGAAAGCTTTGGAACATGTAAAACATTCTCAAAACTTCCATTGTGGAGTTTCACTCTCCCTTCTCCTGCTACTGCTACTAGAGTATCATCCCCCATGAGAATAGGGGGTCTTGAGCATGGACTCAAGGAAGAGAAAACTTCCTCTTTTGCTTCCATATGATGGGTTGCACCAGAATCTATAATCCACGAATCAAATGAGGAATTAATTGCAACAAGACCATGATGATTATCTTTCTTAGGAGCATGATCTTCTTCCTTCTGCTTCTTGACTCCCTCTGGAATAAAGTTTCCAAGGTCGTTCTGATGAAGTGTATGTGCCATAAGATCGATATGTTTCATCATGCATGTGGATTCTTCATGATTCAGTTTATTGCAGTAATTGCATTGATTTTCCTTCTTCTTCTTCTTGGAATCTGAAGAGCCTTCGGAACCTGAAGAATCATTAAAGGATTTGGAATATCCCTCCTTCCTATTTTGTTTGAATGACCCTTTTCCATCCTGCATGGTAAGTGCATGTGCTTTGGGATCTTTCATGAGGCCCATATGTATGAGTTTTGTCTACTCTTGTGTAAGAGACTCAATGAACTGAGCCAACGTAGGCATTTTCCAATTTATTCCAAAAAGACATCTGCCATAATGGAAATTGGAGACATATATAGTGTATTTTGGTCCTAGCTTGGCCAATATTGTTAGAATAAGTTGTTTCTCTTGTGTAGACTTATCAATACCACATTCACCCAAGCTTAATAGCAAATATTTAAATTTAGTAAGAAAATCTTGTATATTATCAAAACTTTTAGGGTCTAAGGTATTCAACTCTACCTCAAGCATATGACCTCGCATCTCATCCTACTTTCCAAAGATTCCTTCCAAGGTGGTCCAGATCTCATTTGGAGACTTTCATGCAACAACATGAAACCATAAATCAGTGGATATTAATTCAAGAAGTAGTCTCATGGCCTCATCCTTACGGTTTGCTCATCTCATCTTCTCAATCGTTGATGTAGGTTTTGTTTCTGTCGCCATCATCAAATTATACAGTCTTTTTCTTTTGAGTTGGAATGTCGCCTTGGGCTTCCAATCAAAATAATTGTATGGTGTGAGGATTACCACCAAGTTTTATTGTATAATAGTTGTCATATCCATCTCTCCCACTGATTCCAAGAACCCCTAAAAATTTACTCTCAATCTGCAAGTGAAAAATTAAGAAATTAAGAATTCATATCTATTTCAGGAGATGATCTTGAGACTTAATTTCTGAGAAAACGATGATTAATCTCGCCAAACAATTGAAAACCCACTTCCAAAATCGGTCGATTTACATTACATATAGGTCATTTCCTACAAAACGTAATATTTTGGGAGCAATGAATGTGGAAATGTATGGCCACGGATTCATATCTGTTTCAGGAGGCTATCTTGTGGCTCACTTTCTGAGAAAACGGTAAAGAATCTCAACAAATGGTTGAAAGCTCACTTCCAAAATGGGCTGATTTACTTTCAACCCAAGTCGTTTCCTAAAAAACAAAATATTTTGGGAGGAATAACTGTTGAAATTTATGACCACGGATTTAGCTCGTCGAAACTCCGATTTTCCTTATTCTTTGGCTTGTCTGGCTTGCTCCAAGCAGCATAGCTCTGATACCATGTCAGTGTTTCATGAAAACCTACATAGGAGATCTATTTAAAGCATGCACAAACAAAGCTTATCAATAAAACGAAGAGAGATTCAATATGGAAGAATGAGAAAATATATTCACACTACTCCAATGAGTTGATGATTGACACATAGATCATGATCAATATGATACAATAAATGGGTGGAATACACTCATATATAGGGAAAAGCATTCCATAATTAAGAAAATAAATCAAGCAGTTAGCTTTCCTTAGGAATGCATGCATGCATAATAGTGATGGTAAAAATAGAAAGTCTAAAAATAAAACTAGTCAGTTAACTCCCAATGAACTAGTGTTACTCCCATTGAACTAGTGTGTTGAAAATAGAAATTTCTCCAACAAATTCATGTCCTAGGGTTAGGTTTTTGGATGTCTAAGGTTTTTGACATTCTTGTTTATTGTAAAAATGCCTTCATAGCCTCATTTAATCATCTTCTTTTGAATGAGCGCAACTGTCACATCTCTTCTCAGAGATAAGCCACCACCATTCCAACAAGCTTGTTTTCCACTGCATTTTACAGTTTCATCTTATTTTGTTGTTGAATAGAAAACCAGTTTTATTGTATCTCGATTATTTTGTGTTAAGCATATTTTAATAATCTGTATTCAATTCATTCTACTCATAAAATCCAGATCAATAGTTTTATTGTATCTCTATTATTCTGTGTTAAGCATATTTTAATAATCTGTATTCATTTCATCCTGCTCATAAAATACGGATCAGTGGTATCAGAGTGGTCTTCTCCTTGTCATCTTAATGCATATCTCCAACGAGGTCAGGGTAAAAATAATTGGGTCTCGAGCTTGTTTCTCTTGAGGAAAAAATCTCTCGCACACCCAAGCGACCTCTCATGGTAGGAGAAAAGAAAGATATTGTGTGGAATATATGTAGGTTTTTTATATATTCAATATCATTGTTACGTTGTTATGTATTTTTATACAAACATGAATACAGTGTTGAAGGATCATTTTTTCATTAATGAAATGAAGCTAAGTCCATATCCACACGTTTCACTTTTCTTTTTCTTTCTATTTCTATTTTTGGTGTATCCCTCTTGAGGACTAATCTCTGAAGTGTGTTTCCTTTGAATTATTTACATTGCATTAATTTAATTTTTTTTCATACAGCATATGTTTAGGTCCACTACATGAATATCATTGAATGTTAAAGACACTAATAAGCTACTTCCGCAAAGTTTCATAAACACTTTTGTGTGAAATATTGCAACTCATAACCTTTATAGCGTTAGTTGTTCCACAACCTAGTGACAATTTCCTTGGTGTTAATTTTCATTTGTCTTCTATCATTTCATGCAACAGAAGAATCTACTACAGGAATAATCATTGAAGGATTGAGACATGTTAGTAATCTACACATGAGAAGTTGCATGAACATACATATATGAAATATTATAACATTGAACCCTTATAACACTTATTGTCTCACATCCCAGTGATATATTCCCAAAGTTCATTTCTTGTAGATTTCTTTGCTTTAAACTTTTTTGTTTGTTTGGATTGTCGCTAGCATAGGGTATATTATAGATTTAATCCTGCATTTCCTATCCTCACACCTCTAAGTTTACGAACCTCCCAATCGATAATTTAATGTCTGGAAATTATTGCATATAATTTACCCAGCATTTTTGGTGTCGTTGTCGTGGAGGTGCTAAAGGGACCAAAGCATAGGTAGGTTGTTTTCATAATTTCTTTGTTTTGTTTGTAATTTAGATACAATTGCAACTTGGGGGAGGAGAAGTGGTAAAATGCAAAGGCTCCCTTGATTTAGAATTTCCTAAGGAGTTCTAGCCCGATGCATTCACTTTGGTGAGTTTTTCCGAAGCCTTGTTGTTGTTTCTTTTATGTAAGTTTTTTTTCTTTTAGTTTCATTCATGAAAAAAAGAGAATCCTAACTTGTGTGAACATATAACTTGGTGAAAACAGGCTCTTAGTAGCACAATGACGCTTCAAGTACATTATTAGTTTGATTTTATTTGCTTTAACTTCAATGTTTGCTTTTCATTTCTTCAAGATTTTAAATTTTTTTGGAGCTATTAGATCCCCCATACACTAACCTCTATGAAACATAGGGCCTACCAGCTGGAAAAACCAGGATGCTCAAGAGTCCATTGAACAAAATACGAAATTATACTCCAAGATTTTTCTCAAATCCTATCAATAGTTGGGATATCTTCCTCTCAGGAAGATAAAATCTTGATAGCATTCAAGAACATACATGTACTCTGAGAAGTGATAGACAACCAAGAGTTTCAAGAGTCACATCTAGAATCTCCCTATGATCATCCTTGCCAATTTACAGAGAATATTAGACAACCATGGAGTGCATCCAATGGAGAGAAGGCAATAAAACSTAGACCAAGGAATTTCCACCATGCCCATCGTCCAATCCTTTATGCATTCAAGAAGTGTATCAAGAATATATGTATGGCATGGCAGAGGAGGACATACAAAGTGGTCCAAATGAATAAGAGCACYAAGGACATCATGAATATATTGAACATTGGTTCCAAATGACCATCAGATCGAAGCACCACTCTCTTCTTCAACAACTCTTCACATCACATCACTTGAAGAAGATGCCTTCTCATGCTCTAATATACATTAAAGCATAATTTTCAAACCTAAGTATGAATGCATTTGTAATATTGTTGTGCACATGGATTTATTGAAAATACTACTATGATTGAGTAAAGGGTTTCCTTTTTCAAGTAAAGAAGGGAATTGTAATAAATAAAATAAATACATTAGTACAGAGAAAAATAAGTCTAGTTGTGAAAACTAGGTAACAGGTGCAACTAGACAGAAWTATTTTTTGAAAACTAGGATTCCCAACAGAAAAGATTCACAATTTTTTTTGTAAGTTTATGTTGCTTCAAATMTTGTATTGTATTCTTCAAATAATTTATGTTTTTCACTGGTGTTGGATGATGTGGAATTCCTTAAGGTCCACCTTCCAATAAATCTTGTCCCATCAACATCAACACGTCATCTAGGAACAAGGTTAGAGTCATTTGTAGTACCTTGGAGTTTACATGCCTCAATGTTAAACTTATGCATTGAGGACAAGGGGATACATAAATGTCTCTTGATATTCAGAGCCTACAGGAGACTTGACATCAACACATATACTCTTACTTTCTTGGTTGTACTCTAGTACCTTGATGATCATTAACATCATTGGTAAGTGGTCACACGTTTGTCAACAATTTCCATTATTAACTGGTAATCCAACAAATTTTTTCCATGTTCAACTTAAATAACATTCATTCACATGGACTAGCATGTACATAAGTGTGAATAAAGGATGAAGACTATATTCTTTCATGGTATAAACAAAATCTTGCAACAATTTTTTTTCTTGTAGCATCTTGTTCCAATAAAATACTCCCACTCAGTCTCAAGCAGTTTGCATGAGGACATGCAAACCCTTGGGTTTGGATGAGATCTCCAAATATCTTCCATATCTTCAAATTCTTAGTATCATCTCCAACATTTTCAGTTCATATCAACCAATTTTTCCTTCCTTCAACATGATTCATTTCATCCTCTTTCAACAACTTCATCTCCCATCAGCTTCAATTCTCTCTCATATTTTCATTATTTATCAACCTTTCTCACCTTCATATTCATCATTCAGCTGGCATACATCAACCCCACACAAGTTTAATAGCACATCAAAAGTAACATGAGGTAAAACATGTATAAATATATTTAATTTACTAAGAATTTGGAAAAAAAGATGCGTAACCACTCCACATTCCACTACACATCATCACCACTTACAAAGTACCATCACCACTACTTAGTAACCTTCCATTTTCACTCCATAATTCATAAGAAAATGTATACTCTCATCATAACAACAAGAAATGAAAAGGAAATATGTGGTATACAAGTATAAATAAAAAGGATCATTCATAGTGTCTTCTCCTTGTACATCAAAATCATTATTAAGATCATTATCCAAATGTTTTGAATAAGAGGATGAAGTCATTACTTCCTAGTCATGAAAAGAACTACAAGTAAATATTGGTCTTAAGATGAAAGTAAAGTACATAGTATAAAAGTTCCCAAGTTCATACTCATACTACCACAATCTCCATCAGTTTACAAACCATCCTTTTCAATCATCTGTCATCCCTCATAATACCCATCCCTTTATTGTCCTTCATTTTCATGACAATTTTGTTGCTTTGTTTTAAATCAATCTGTGACCATATGATAAAACTCAATTGTGCATGTTGCTCCACAAGAACTAACACCTACACAAAGAAAAAATGTCACAAAAATATACTTACGTGAAACAAAGTATACAATAAATAAAAAAGGGTTCATTATCATGTTTGCATGAGGAAATGCAAATACTCGGGTTTGGGGGAATGTTGAACGCTTTTTTTGCCACATTTCACCACCCAATAAAGCCATTATTATTAAACCATTTCCTGAATTTCGTCATTAATACACACTATAAACCATCATTAACCGTCAATTCATAATTTTACATCCAGTGGGATTGATACATCATTTTTCTATGTTTTTAGTGATTAAAGACGATTATATCATGTTTTTTTTTATGATGGTTCATGTTAAGAATTTATGCAGATCAAGCGTCTTCTCCAAGTGATATTCAACATTCAAAGTGTTCTTACATTTTTAGTGTTCCTCGCCAATATTTAATTGATAACACCTTTGAGCGAAGTACGAGCATAAATGGGATCTCCTACGAGTCCTCCTTGGGAGGGTCCTTTTCATTCCCACTATAACCTTTTCTTCTCTCCTCAAAACAAAGTAAAATGGTATGAATAAGTGAACCCAAGCTCTCAAAAGGACATAGAATTGGTACACCAAACAAGATTGGTTATGGATGTGTGAATGAACTTAAGAGAAAAGAGTATTCTCTGAGATAAAACCAACAACATAAAAATACATTGATTTATTCTTATAAATACATACTAATGGCCCTCTTATATAGGATTTTTGCAAGTATTTTTTTGTCTAGCTCCAAATGTGAAAGGGGATCTCACATAGAGGTGGATACCATACAGTTTGAGTGGTCCTATAGATACTTTTAGAGTTGAAGATTCGTCCCATTCAGGTACACTTGATTTGAGGTTATGCAAGATGCAAGTGGTATTATTAATGCATTGCTTGTCAAATCCATGTAGGTTTCGATAGAAATAGTCGCATTGAAGTGTGTGATTCATGGTTAATTTTGTTCATTATCCAACGCTGACACACATGGATGGTGCTAAATGTGTTTTGGTGGGTTAGATGGATTCATAAATAACCACTTTCCATATTTTCTTATTTTGTTGAATAAGGTATGCTAATGCTAAGAATATGTAATTTGATGTATTAAATTGTTGACTTCTTTGGCGATCACATGTATAGATTGTTGAGTGATATTTTGGTGATAATAGATGCCCCTTGATTTTTTATAATAGGAGAAAATGTATACCCAAAATAAAACATTTTTTATTTCTCTTGGTGCAATGAATTCTTGTACAAGGAGAGAGAGAGAGAGAGAGAGAGAGAGAGAGAGAGAGAGAATTGGGGATTTCCATTTGGAGGAAGGAGGAGAGATCAATTTGTAAAAATACTACCCGAAAAAATAATAAGGATCTTTATACAAATGAGGTAGGAATGCCTTATGCTTAAGCCATAACCCAAAAATAATTTGCAATCATAAATATGAATGTTGAACTAGTCCTATTACTAAAATCTTTTAAAGTAAATATTTGTAGTTCCCTCAAGGGAATTGGTAATAGAAAATGATGGTTATGAAATGAGAAATTTCCATAAAAATTGTAGTGAACATATGTGATGGGTGTTCATGACTCATAGACATTGATGGATTGTCAAGTTTAGAGGTCTTCAAATAGTACAGATAACTACAACTATCACTAAGAAAGACCCACCTAGATATGGATAGGTGTTGATGTCAAACATCAAGGGGGTCAAAAGAAGAAGAGAGAAATGATGAATCTCTATGACCCATCTGAGTCTCATCATTTGTAGGATAATGAGAACCAATATATTGTAGCATGCTTGGAAACTGATGTTCCATTTTACATGAATGCAACGATGATTGTAAGGAGGAAGGGGATCCTTGAAATAAATTTATCAATATGGTATTAGGTATTGACTTGTGAGGATGATGAATAAGTGGTAAATATGGAAGAGGGTGGGGGAAATGAGATTAAAAAATTCCATTGGTTAGAGAATAGAAGATGACTGACAAGGGTGGTGATCAAGGGTTTCAACTAGACAAGGCGTGTTTGATGTCTTAGGAACATTCAAGAAATGGAAATATATTTGTCAAATTGTTACTAAAAGTGACAAGGAAGCAAGGAGGTGGGAATTAAGGGTGAAAATTAGGGGTCATGACATATGGTACTGGGAAAATCGAGGTTTGTATAACAAGACATGTTTCTATAGATAAACAAATTTAGTATAAATGCTTCGACCAAGGGAGACAAGGGTTGTCGTCGGGTAAAAAATGGCACCATTGGATGTGATGGCCTAAATATTATTTATTGTTGGAAAAACGTAATTTATACAATTACCACATGAATAAAAAATGGTTGCATGTGCATATAGAGAGATGGGTTCCCTAGTGTCAATATGGCTTGACCTTATGGAGGTGAAAGTGTTTGAAACGAATGAAGGGTGGGGGCCCTAACTATAGGTTTATGAAGAGGAAAATGGAAAATGGATTGGGATGTAGATGGAAAAGAAATATTGGAGGGAGTAAATACATGCCATTTTGTAAACATATACCTGAAGGTGTTATGGGGTAGTCATAGTTGATATCTTGTTGATGAGGTCCTACACACATAAAACCAAATACCCAAAGTGAAAAATATTTGATAGTAAAGAACTTAATGCGAGAATTTTGAAAAATGATAGTGAAAAAGTATACTTATTATCTGGGACCTCGGGATGGGATCCCAATAAATATTCTTAAATTTGAACTATATCATTCCATTGTGTAGAATGGAAATTGGTGATCCCGACGATGTGGTTGGTTAGAAAAATGGTATTTTTGAGCTCCCATATGAGTGGCAAGAAGTTTAGGATCAGGCGTATAAGTAGTAGTGTGTCCCACTATTCCACATAATTTGTACTTGTCATGGAATGGATGGATGTCTTTCTAAGTGATTGGTGAGAGTTTGATATCTATTGTATGTCCAAGAGATATTCGATTTCACTTGTGAGAAAGATAGGTAAGGGAAACTGACCTCTAGGTTATTTTATTAGTTTTAATTTTTTGCTTGGGGTTTGTATCGCCACCTTTTCAAAGAAAAGGATCCAGTTGAATGGGAAATCAAAAGATACCTATGTTGATCATACGACCACCTTTTCAAGGAAACAATGCCATCAACACAGGATATCGAAAGATACATGTGTTGATCAAAACATTTTTTTACGATCACTCACACCATATGGAACAGGTAATGGTGTCACATTCATCCCACAACTGACGCAACTAAATGGATATATATTACATGGATTGGAACAACTGTTAGGGGTATAATCATGTTGGTTGGTGCATATGTGAGGGTGAAAACCATGTAGTCATACGCACATATCTAACAATAAAAATCATGCTAATCAACGCAATTGTTCAACTAAAATTCATGTTAATCAACACATATATTTTACTGAAACATGTGTGAATAACGCGAAGTATGTTTTGGATTGTATTTTCTAATTTTTCTAAGATGAATAGCTAATATGGTTTTTGTGGTGCAGATTGTGATTTCCCAATAGTTGTCATCATGCCAACTGACTAGCAAGAGTGATATTGGGATCCCATCCGTACAAAAGTTTTTGCTAATGTTGGGGTTTGGTTTCAACTAGCCATGTTTGGCGTCTTGAAGCTGTTATCACTCCAAGAAACTCCTTAGGGTTGTAGGCTAAGAATGCTTGGTAACTTAAGAAATTATAAATAATCAAAGTGTGGATCATGGGATAACTGAGGATGGCTAAACAAGAAGATAACATATCATGCCTCTAAATAAAACAGTGCTTCGAGAAACTAGATATCAGTTACAGCAAAAATAATCAAGATATGAAGAATGACATTCAAGATAACCAAGCACAAATCTGCAGGGTCATACAAGAATGTAAGAATATCTAATTCGTATTCATGAGTTATATCAGAAGATGACAATTCTGAACAACTGAGATGAATAAAACTAAATACAAAATAGTGGAAAATGTGGACAGACTAATATATAATGACCAAAGAAAGTTGTCATTCATATAGAAAAATAATGCCCAAGTTACATAGCCAAAAAGTGTCTCCAGAATTGAACCCCCTCTATCTGTATTAAGTCTGTAGCTTTATAGCTTTACATCAAAGTCTTCAGATCCTAAAACAGTGGATCTGATTTTCTAAAAACAGAAAGTAAACTAGATTTACAAAAAACTAGGAAGAGATCCTCAAGATGAGGTCAATCTCTATCTTTTGGTCTTCAAACATTGGTTGAAAGTTGATGAAGTGTAGCCTAGCCTTACAAGGCTCTTTGATCTGTTCCTATGAAAGTGGAATTCGAATTCAATGATGTGTGCCAAAAATCCTAAAATTCTACCTTTTAAAATGAGGCCAAATGTGTTTGAACAACCTCTCTCTGACCTTATCTCACAAAAATAACATTTAAATCTGACTTGATAATTCACCACCTATCTATTCCAAGAGGTTTCATCTCTTTCTGGCTCGAAAATTTCTGATCTGGGAAAAATTTCGAGTATTCTAGTCATTACAGGCTTTCAGCAACTAATTCACCTGAAAATCCGCTCCTTAGCTGGTGAAAGGTGGAGCTTTCACCAGCTAACTAGTTATAATTCTGCCTTCTGCGCTGGTGAAAGCGCAGATTTTTTCAAAATCCAATTTCTCAGTCATGGAGAGTCTGTTTTGCATGCTTAAATAGTCGATCGACATCTAAAAATCCTAATATTTCCAATGGTGCTTTCAAATATTCATTTGGATCTTGGGAAGCTAGTCAAATGTTCCCTACAAGATTAGGCATCATTCTTTCAAAAATGCCAGTGCATTTTTTATCGCTAACATCTGGCTCCAACTGGGATGGAAACCTCCCTGCGAGGTCTCCAAGAACCTGGAAGACCTTGTGCCTTTAGCATTAGGCATGGAGTCATTCAGCCTTTATAATTTTTCATCTAGATATTTCCTACTCAACATCATCAAGTGCCATGCCTCAGTTACTCTTGTCTCACCTTCCATCTATGTGGTAAGTTGGTCAAGTGAAGCTCTAGCTTGTTGAGTCAATAACTGTTGTGTAGACCAAATTACTGCACCCAAGACTGCTAGTGTTGGAAAACCTTCAACAACTGATGATAAACCCGTTGATCTAAAACCCTCTGCTTCATTGCTTTTAAAGGTACTAGTTTTTCTCATTTACAAATTGACATGTTGTAGAAATATCTAATTCATGAACTTGAGTTTCTACTTCACTACACATTCCTGCCTCTGTTACTTGCAGCTGACCTACAACTCCCTGGAATTGTCTCCGCAAATGGTCCTGAAGCTTGTGGATGTCAGTCTTTTGAGACTCAATTTGAGATAAATGACTTTCACTTTGTTGTTTTAAGGCACCAACATCTTCCTCCAAACAAACTCTGAGGACTGATGAAGCTTTGGCTCCCATGATTTTTGTCTTTGTTTGCAAATGATCAAACATTAACTCAGATTCTTGTGCTTAATCTCCCATAGCTTATTTCAGCTGGCTTTCCATACATAACTTTCTCCTCTAYAGTGTCATTCTTTTCTCCATGCTTATCACCTTCTATTTCTGCATGTGATTTATCTGAGTTTTTACCACTTGAAGCATTACCAAAATGCACAACCATTTCACTTTCCTCTTCCATACTTTTTCCAGTTGGAAATTTCACAATATGATGACCATYAGTCGCAAGTCCACAAAATTCAATGTTTTCAACCAAGGAACTAGGCTTGGCCATGACCTCTAAATTTGCAAGAGAATGAGATATTTCACTTCCCACTAATGTATCTGCACCATCAATTTATTTATCAGGAATCAGTATAGTATAAGTGTAAACATACGGCTCATAACCCATACCAATCATTCTATCAAAAACTCGGAAAGCAGCATTGATCTTCCCTTCTTTGTAGTATCTAGTGATGATAGTCGTGTAGGTCACTTTATTAGTCACCAAACCTCCAGCTTCAATTCTGTTCAACAAACACATTGCCTCCTCCACTTTATTTTTCTTACAGAGTCCGTMTATAAATACAGTACAAGTATAAACATCAGGTTGCTGACCCATGTTAACCATTTTTCCCAACAGCTSACGGGCTTCATTCAACCAGCCCTGGCTGCAGAACCCATGAATTAACCCTGTAAAAGTGACCACACAGGGAACAAGTCCATTCACTATCATATAATAAATAAAACTAAAGCCTATGGAAACATTTTTTGAAGAAAATTCTCCTGAATCAGAGCATCATATGTGGCAGAACCAGGCACCCAACCTTTCTTTGCTTGTCATTTCTGAATAGAGTTCATGAGCTTGACTGAACATATTACAACTTACCAGTTTTCGAAGAAGGTAATTGTAATTGGGCAAATCAAGCATCAATCCATGGTGAGTAGCATAGATTAAGGTTCTCAAGGCCTCTGCAATCATACCCTATTTTGTATATCTCCAAAACATTTCGCTCACGACCCCCTGTGCTGCAGCAATCATGTTTTTGGTCAGCAGCAACTCTACAAGATGAAGCCAATGCTCTTTGTGTTCTTTTTCAACAGCAACTCTACCATATGAAGGAAATGTTCTCTGTGTGGGACTTGTAGACACTTTGTCTCCCTTCATGAAGTTACATTTTGTATCACAAACTCGTACAGTTGTTCTCGAATTTCAACAGCAATTGCAGGCCCAACTTCATGATCCTCAATCTCAAGATCCTTGCATAAACCCCTTGCAAAATCTTCTGGATCACTCTCAAGGTTATTCAATCCCATAAAAACTAATCTTTGATGATAGAGTTGTTCACCCTTAAGTCTAGCTTAAGGGGCATCACTTTTCTCCTGTGTTCATTTCCTGCCCTTCAAATGACCGAAACTATGCTAACTGTGCTTGAATAGATTGTACTATCGGTGTTATGAAAGTTCCGGGATATTTCAGTTCTTTGACAGTTCTCCTTGGAAATAAATGAATCTCGGAATCTGGATCATTTACATTCCATGTAAAAGCATCCTTCAAACGTAATCTGTCAATTTCAATATCAATGCGAATGGGAATCAAGTTCTCTGATGTTGGCCTGATGACTTGTTTGAATTGTTTGGCATGACACCTGGTTGATCGACTGACTGCTAAACTTGAGCTTTAATCTCCAACTTACCACAATGAACAGGATATTAAATTTTGATTATGGGCCTGAATGAGAGAATCACGAGATTGAGATATAGACAACTTCTCTCGGACTCAAAATAAATCATCATGATCCTTTGTTATCATGGAAGGAAGTATTGAAAGCCCATGTGACAGATCAATTATGTTATGTGGAATCTTTTGTGAGTTTTTGTGCCTCACTGTCCTTCTCACCATTGTAGACAGCTATCTTAACATGCTTGTTTGAAAAGGTCTATTACCTCCGGATGCGCCTCCAAGTACCAAACACCATCAACCTCGGCCCTTAAGGCCGGTCCAGACTTTGCCATAATTGACTGCTGATGTGTCCCTCAAATCCAGGGATTATGCGTGCAATTGATGATAAGATAGGTCAAGGGTCAAAAAGGTTTAACTCAGCAAGAGACTGTAACTCAATAACAGACTATGATTCATCAATAGAATTGGGTAGTATAGTAAGACTCGAATCAAGGTTTTGATGAAATAATAAGCCTTTAGTTTTGACAAATGGCTAAAATTGTGACTCAACAACAGGAGTGTTTTTCAGCAGAAGACATGAGTCAGGGTTTTGACCTGTGAGTTAAATTAATGACCAAATCTGTAACTAAGAGTGTTATTGAGGACGAAAGAAAAACTTAAAGTTTTAACATTTGATTTAAGCAAGTTAATCCTGTGTATGAGAATAGACTCAACTGTTATTGGCAAAACTTGGAGTTCAAATGTAATGAAAATCTTAAACACACAGAGAATATAGGTAACCTTCAGTCAATTAGGCAGAGACTAAGCAAGAACTGTGACTCAACAAACCTGTAAACGAGTTTTGAGCCAATAATTGTTCAAGTGTTGATCACGAAACCCGGATCTAAGCTATCTGAGAGTTAAAATGCACACCTGTATGATAAGTTTACTTTCCAAAATGGAGTTTCGACCATCCTCTACCACTTGAACAGATTTGGAGCTGTAATTGTGTGCCTGTATGAGGGATTTTCGAGTTGTTTGATCTAATAGCCAATACCCGGGATTTTCGAGTTGTTTGATCTAATAGCCAATACCCAGACTTGATGCATGAAATAATGGAACATTAATTATATTCCAGCTCAAATATATCATCACTGCATTTGTAGCCATTCTCCAAAGAGTCCGTATGAAATCTTTAATTTGTTATAATGAAATCCCTCATCACATTCTGTGCCATATCAACATTTATGATGGCTATCATTTTAGGCACTTGGCTGAGGTTTCGGCATCCATTTACCAACAATCTTGCAATACATAGAGGGCATGACAGACCCGCCCACAACTGCTCAGCTTCTCCAAACACCTCGATGGTAGACGTGTTCCCCAAGCACAATACGCTACAATACAACAGAGATGATACTCTCAGATAGAAGCTTGAGAAAATGCCATGTCCAACCTCCACTGAAGACGCTGAAACAAAGATAAAAGAAGTATTCTCGATCCTTCCATGGCCTGAGAAACCCATCCATGCTCAGAATCCAATTCAAAAAATCGGCATGCATAGACCACCAACTGAACCTTCTCTAGAGTGCTTTTCAAGCAGATCCTGAAATGTCCCAGATCGTAATTGTGTTGCATCACTCCAACGGAACCGCTCTCTTCTAGAGGAAGCTATGAGATCTGAAAATGTCTGCATCGACCACCAATCAGGGACACCTCCATGTGACCCCACTGTTGAGTCACCATTACTACCAGCCAACTTCAAGGAGTGCCTTCCATCCAATGCTGATATGGAGTTATTGTTTAGTGACTTTAATGCATGGATCCGGCTGTCTAAGATTGAAGTAAGGAATAGCTGAGGGGTATTCCTCTTTGGAGGATGCTTCTATTATATATGGGCCCAAAACAGAATCTGAGGGAGTATTAACTGAGTTTCCATCATGATCTGTCAGAAGGGGAGAACTCAACCACTGTGGCCCACGAAAGCTAGCTGACAAGGGGCTTGAATCAACCGAACCATTTCCAACTTGGAGCAGGCGCTTGGCTCTCCTTGAATACATGACGATTTTCAAAATGTTTCGACACATTCTCAACAGACAACAAGGCTCTCTGTCGATTTACCTGTTTGAACAATTTGAAAAGGTCGAAAAGAATCCAAAGGGTCACGTGTCTTCTTACTTGTATGTTGATCAGCAAAGTCCTCAACTCTTCAGCAAATTGACCCACAACATGTTGATCTTGAATCCCAAAGCTTTTCACTCTTTGTCAATAATTCCTCGAGGTGTGCATGCATAGAAAAAATATAGTCACTATAAAAATTGCCGAAGTTTCCTTTTGATGTTTACAACAGTAAGTACTTTCACCAGCTTACTTGCTATGGGGAGTACACCTTAACCATTGAAACCTGAGGCTTTCACCAGCTAACTTCAACTTCACAACATACATTAGCTGTTGAAAAGATTTTTCACATAAATTTGAAAAAATATTTGGAGGATCAATTTATTTCTAAGATAAAATCTTAAATCCTATGTTTTGATACTTCTAAAATCAGGCGAGCTTATTCTTCTGCCTACTCCTACTCTAACCATTGTACTGCTTCCAGATCAGGTAAAATCATGCTGCCAATGAAGCCATACAAGTATTTGAATAACTGGTAAAACTTCTGATCTGGAAATGATGAATGTGGGAAAACATAGAATACTGATATACAATTTGAAAGTGCAGCATAACCAACCTTCATTTGACAAGAGCAATTTGACATTTATGCTGCTTGAATACTCTAGATAATCAGCAAAAGGATCAATGACACTGTAAGAAAACACTTCTTCCTGTTGCTTCGACTGAACATCAGAAGATCTCTGCATACCCTTCTTCCGAGAATAGCTGCCACCTTCAACTGCGTGTAAATCTGAACAGGGCTGCAAACTAACTGCATTGTTGATGATGAATGGTTTGTTTTTGTCTGCAAATCTAGGTTCAAGTACGGTGCATGCAAACTTGTTGATTTCTGTAGATGACTTTTCAATGTCAGCTGCAGGAGTTTCAATATCTACTG
>SNQJ01S0000939.1:60102-71469 GCA_010110895.2 Picea sitchensis
TTATGCTCTTAATGGGGGAGAGGCTTGTTTCTAAGAGGATGAAATAGGGCGTATTTCCTTTAGTTTCAAGATTATAGGTTACAAAATTCTTTTGTATTTTCTCTATCTTTCTCCAGGATTCACAAGAGATATTATAGCCCGATACTCCACATCCATAAAGAGTAACAAGTATAATTAGAGTCTCAAAGAGGATTTTCTTATTATCCCAAATCCAAAGATCAACTAATTTACAATTGTTTTCAAGCCCATAATAAGCTTTCTATCCCCCAATAATCATTTTCTCAATGCTATAATTCTAGTTGATCTTGTGGTGAATATCAATTCCAAGATATTTGTATGAAATCACTTCCTCCAAGTTGTTGTTGTCATATACGAAGGTATCATAAGTAATCTTATTAGATTTAATAATCATGACCTTATTCTTATCAGTATTAACAGTCATACCCATATTGGAGCAAAAATCCTTGAGGATTCTTAGTTGGTTTTCAAGATCATGGGGACTCCTTTCCATAAGAACAATATCATCAACATAAATAAGAAGATTGATGACTATACGAGTGAGATTAGGGCTGACACAACCTGCTTTTTCCAAGCAATCTTCTAACTTGTTGATGTATATGCCAAAAAGGGTAGGGGACAGGGGACAGGGGACAACCTTGTTTGACTCCAATATTACAGTTAATATCTTTTGACCAACCCTCAATGTTTTTAAACTTAGCAATAATGTTCACATACAGCCTTATTGCAGCAGCCCTCAACTTGAGAGACACTTTTATCTATTCCAGCCTATTCCAAATGTTTTTCCTAGGAACCATGTTAAAAGATTTTCTAAAGTCAACAAAACAACAAAAATGATTAGTTTTAGTATTGTGGAACTCCTCTGTAATGATCTTAAAGGTAAAAATATGGTCCATAGTTGAATGATATCTCCTAAACCCGGCATGGCCTTTAGCTCTTTTACCGTAACTTTCTAGCCAAAGGTTAATCTTCTTTTCCAAAATAATTCCATGAAGCTTGGCTAAAATCGGGCTAATCAAAATGGTCCATAGTTAGAGGGAATGTTTATATCCCCATTTATAAAAATAGGAACAATGAGGCTTTGCGTCTAGGGTTTAGGGAAGCCCTGCTTGACTACTAAATTGAAGAGCATGTGTATGTGAAGGATAAGGATAGGCCCTCCAATTTTAAAAATTCCAGCTTGGTAGCCTTCAATTTCCTTAGCTTTCCCATTTGCAAGCCGCTTAACCCCGAACTCTATGTCATCAAAAGAAAAAAAATCATCATTTGTAGTGACAATAGGAATGGTGTCCATGGCATTAGGGAGCTCGTAAAGACTTTTAAGGTAGGAATTCCAGTTCATTAAGGGAATCATATTATTTTCTTTAGTATTGCGGTTTAGAATTTGGATCCATAACTTCTTAGGATCTAGCTTAGATAGCTGTGAACGATGTTCTTGCCTTTTATTGATATAGTACATTTTTCTCCTTTTAATTAGGGATTTGTACATATTGATCTTATCGAGTTTTAAGGACTCATTAGAAGCATCCCTTAGAATGACTTTCCTAGCAATTTTACATTCTTTATCATACCAAGGGTTGGTCGTTTTATTATTCTTTTTATAGGACACCTAGAAAGAGAAATTGTTAATAGAAGTAGAAAGGGTAGTTGTAAAATTATGATAAAGTTCTTCAATGTTGTCCTTAGTTAGGAGATGTAATTTACTATTTAAATCCTTTAAGAAAAGGTCAACTTTACTTTTGTCAAAGATCAATTGCCTTTGATTATCAGAATTCTATTCAATATCGCTCCTGTGCATGGAAAATTTTAGAGTTAGGGTTAAAGGTTTATGATCTGAGTCGGGTTCATGGTCATTTAAAAGGTCAAAAGTTGTTATTTGGTTGGAAACAACGATATCTGATATCACATAATCTATGACACTACTACCTATCCCATGAATACAAGTTATATGGTTGGAGTTTGACCACTTCATTACTCCATTGAAAATTATTAGGTCTTGAGAGTTGCATATCTTTACCAACTCAGTACCAAGCAAATTCTCAATTAGTTCTTCAAAGCTTCTTTTGTATATATTAGATAAAACAAGGTTCTCATCTAGCCATAAAGGATTATGGTTGGAATCAGTGCTTAAAAGAGTACCGTGTTTTGTTGCAGTCCTAGCAGGAGGATATTACCATCATTTTTCAAACTATAAATATCTTGTTCTAAATTATTACAAGGACAATTTCTATCTAGATTGTTTTTCTTATAAAAAAGTAGAATAAATAGGTGAAAAATAGCAAATTGTTATATACATCTTATTAGCATTGGTGAAATTTCTATCCAAATGTACTAATTGAAAGGGTCRAGTCATCTTATGAAGTTGAATGTGAGGAGAAATGTCATTTCTAATATAACAAGCTATGTCTCYTATCCCTCTACCATGGTACAGTTTGTTCCATGTCTACCACAAGACAAATCTTTCTATGTTAGGGACAAGACAAATAATATCAATATCGCTCTGTATCCAACTTATCATAGAACTTTTGAGCCATGAAAAACCACTACAATTCCAAATTATTTATCTTAATTCATATTTTATAACAAAATTATGAAAATAATTTTTCTTGAGTAAAAAATAAATTCTGTTAGATTTTATGAGACTAAGGCTATATATACTACTAAAAAGTACATAATTATTGCTTAAAAACTCTGCCTACATTTACATTTACATTCCACACCGACGTAATAACAACAATTTCTTTTAATTAATACAATCAGCATTGTTCTGTCATGGCCCGATTCGGAAAACGTTAAAAAGAGTTTCACACTGACTGGGACGTGGGTCCTTTTGCTGCCACATTGCAATAACGGAGTTCCTAATTATCAGTATTTTCATTTGTAAACATTGCAGAGGCGCAGTGGTCATATCTCTGCACATAACAGAGTGGACTGGAAGCAAGCTAGCAGAAAGAACGTGTGAGCATGTGATTAAACTTAATATCTTCTTCTGGCCTGTACACAGAGAGCCTGCACGTCCTCTGTGCATTTTTCGTCGTCTCCATTCCATTGGATTGCGGGAAATAAATAGACTACAATATTTCTATTTAACATAAGAATCTTCACAGTTTTGATATCGGTCTGTTTCTTTTGCTTTTTATTTCTTAACATAATAAGATTATCAAGATTATAAATGCCGGCACATGCATAGATTCGCTCGCAGGAAATGGGTTCTGATTTTTTTACAATATTACTACCTAACTCCCATCTGCTTTCCTTTATATATGCTTTATGCTTTCTTTGAGTTGCTTTGAGCATAAGCAAAGCTGGCGAATATGTCACCTGGAATGGAATGTACTGTACTGTGTAGCCCATAATATGATAATTTTTCTTTAAAATGTTTTGTAGCATGCAATACAATAGAGATTCCTGCAATTATCATGATCCCAACTATCGCAAAAGTTTTTATAATACTTTAAGCCGTTTGGTCAGAAATAGGTGATTTGGAGATCAGAGACACTCAATTTTAACCACAGATTTAGTGATTTGGTCGTCTGTCTATTGAGTCTGCATAAATGGAGACATTTTGTACAACGTAAAATTAATTTCGTCTTCTAACTCAATCTTTGTCATCTGGGCATTCCCCTCGGCATTCGTGAGACTTCGTGTTTCAAAGCCATTATATTTTACATGAGAGTTCACCTCGGCATTCGTGAGAGTTTGTGCTTCAAAGCCAATATATTTTACGTTTTCAGAGCTAATGTACTGTCATAAGACTCTTGTAATATGAATGTGGATAATATAATTTACACTTCATCTAATAATTCAATAATTTCAAAAACATATTGCCATAAGATTCCTGTAATATGAATGTGGATATTATAATTTATACTTCATCCAATAATTCACTAATTTCAAAAACATGTTGGTATAAAATTCCTGTAATATGAATGTGGATACTATAATTTACGCTTCATCCAATAATTCACTAATTTCAATAACATATCGCCACAAGACTCTTGTAATATGAATGTGGATAACATAGTTTACACTTCATCCAATAATTCACTAATTTCAAAAACATATTGGAGGAACTAGTGCAATGAAAGAGTCACCCAACAACATTCGAAGTTTCGTTTAAGTTTTTACAAGATTACACATCAACATTATTTCCTCGAAATTCTTATGGATGAATAGAGAAAGTTGAAATCATTAAATTTACAAATTTATCAATTTTAATTTTTATGTGAAAATGTGAAGCTCATTTATAATTAAGATATTAGTTATTTTTATATCTGGTTAGGTTTGATTAGGTTTAATGGTTCATAACATGTATTTAGGAAATGGTGGAGGAGGTTCCCTCAAACAAGGGGATCTTATACACCGATTTGATATTTTGCTTGGTTGTGACCTTAGAATTAGATTATTTTGTTGTAGGCATCCTCAAACAAATCCAGATCAATATATGCTAGATCTTCCTTATCCACAAGCATTTCCAGGTCCTTCCCTTCCTCAGGTGGGAGGTTCAGTGTTCTCATAGAGTTGTTCTAGAACTCGTTAAGTGTGTGTTTTGTTTTACCCTTATCCATTTCTTTACTTGGTTGGGTGTGTGGGTTTTCCACCTCGTGGGTTTGATATCAAAAGAATTGCTAGTTGAGGGCTTTTTGCCATTCCCTAGCCTTGACCTTCGTGTGTTTTTCCTTCGGTGATTTTGTACCTGAGTAAAACCCTCCTTTTCCTTATTGTAGTATTATAGTTATAAAATAGTATGCAGGACATAAATAATTAGCTAAAAATGTTAGAAAAACAATGATATAACTAGAAAAATACGACAATAACACCAGAATAATACCATAATAACACCAAAAAGAGCACTTTGATTACTGAGAGCAATGTTCACTTGCCTCTTCAAGGGGAAACCTCCAACAGAAAAGAGCTCTATTACAATAATATCCAATACAAACTTCTCATACCCTCTACTTTTATTTATACTAAACTATCTATCCAAAAGAACCATCTAGAGGAAGATCCTTCTAGAAGCGGAAGCTTCTATTAGGTCTTCTTACATTTGATTTATTCTTCCTTATTTCTAGGCCTTATTAATATTGGCCTTTATTACATGGAGTTATATTATTCTACCTATGTGAGGGGTTAGGGAGGTTAGGTCYCTAACATACCCTCCCTCTTAAGGAACAACCTTGTCCTCAAGGATTCAGATGAAGGAATTGTTGTAGAATCGTGGTCGGCTCCCAGGTGGCATTTTCTGGAGGTGTATCTTTCCATTGGACTAACACTTCCTGGATAGTGCACTGATGAAGACGACGCTCTCTTTGGTCCAAGACTGCTTGTGGCTGCAACCATATGGAACCTTCTTCATCCAACACATGAAGTCTAGTTTGAGTTTGGCACTTAGTTCCAATCACCTTCTTTAAACAGGAAACATGAAAAACAGGATGGAGCTTCGACTGACTAGGTAGAGCTAGCTGATAGGCCATCGATCCCACACGCTTGAGAACTGTATAAGGACCATACAATTTGGGCGCAATTTTTTTACAATGTTGAGCTTTGAGTGAAGTCTGCTTATAAGGTTGTAGTCAAAGAAATGCATGGTCCCCTTCAAAAAAATGGTGTTTTGAACAACCTTTATCTGCTTGTTGCTTCATGCAATTTTGATCCATGACCAAATTGTCTTTGAGGGCACGAATAATAGCATCTCATACTGTAAGAGTGTTGTCAACCTCCTAAAACTTTGAGACCCCTGGCATATAGGAAAGAACTGATGGGGGATTTTGGCCATAAATTGTTTCAAAAGGAGTCATGCAAGTAGTTGTATGGTAAGATGTGTTGTACAACCATTCAACTAGGGGTAACCATTGATCCCATGGTTGTTGCCTCTTAGATGAAAAACACCGCAAATATGTTTCCAAACACTTGTTGACAACTTCAGTCTAGCCATCCATCTAGAGGTGATAGGAAGTGTTGAGATGCAATTGGGTGTCCTGTCGCTTGAACAACTCTTGCTAAAAATTGCTGGTGAAAGTGGGGTCTCTATCAGAGAAAATAGAATTAAGCATTCCATGAAGCTTGATTATATTATCCATGAATATTTGAGCCACTATGGCAACTGTGAATGGGTGTTGAAGAGGACAAAAATGAGCATATTTCGAGAGACAATCAACGACCACCATGATGACTGACTTATTTCCCAATTTAGGTAAGCCTAAAATGAAGTCCATAGAAATATCTTGCCAAATAGTAGGGGGAATCAGAAGCAGTTGGAGTGCGCCCAAAGATTTGATTGTTTCTCTCGTTTTGCGTTGACAGACCTCACATTCGGCCACAAAGCTGCAGACGTCCTGTTTCATACCTTCCCAGAGAAAAGAACGTTTGACCCATTCATAGGTTTTAGTAAAACCTGAATGCCCTGTTGTGGGTGAGGCATGAAGTTCAAAAATCACTGTGGATTTAAGTTGGGACTTCTTTCATAAATACAAATGGCCTTTGTAGCAAAGCTCTTCATTATGCTAAGAGTACCCTGGAGAAACTGAACAATTGTGTTGCAATTGTTGGAGCGGGATAGAAATTTTGGGGTCTTGCAACCATTCTTGACGAACATCTTGGATCCAATCTGGTACAATGAAGGAGAGGGAGAAAAGGGACCCATTGTCTTCATATTTCCTGGAAAGAGAATCAGCCACTACATTTTCCTTTCTCTTCTTGTAAATGATCTCATAATCATAGCCAAATAGCTTGGTCACCCATTTGTGTTGCGTTGGGGATGAAATTCATTGTTCCAGGTAATACTTGAGACTCTGATGATCAATTTTGATTTGGAATTGTTGACCCAATAAATAAGGATGCCAGAGATCCACAACATCCAGAATAGCTAGCATTTCCTTTTCATAAATGGATTGGCCAAATTGTCGCTCTGAAAGTTGTTTTCTAGTGAAGGCCAAGGGCTTACCATCTTGCATGAGGACAACTCCAATAACTTTTCCTAAAGCATCACATTCCAATATGAATGTCTTTGTGAAGTCTGGGACTGCTAGGACATGGGTCGAGCACATAGCATCGTTTAAGGCTTGGAAGGCCTGATCCATAGCTAAAGACCAAGTGAAAGAATTATTTTTAAGGAGGGAAGTGAGAGGATTTGCAATCTTTCCATAATTATGAACAAACTTCCTATAATAGCCTATTAATCCCAAAAAACCACGCAATCTCTTAAGAGTTTTAGGGTGAGGAAAATTTTGCATAGATTCAATTTTCCTAGGATCCACTCGAACACCATCCTTGTTGACAATATGACCCAGGTATTCCACTTCAGAGGCACCAAAGGCACATTTAGATTGTTTGAGGAAAATTTGGTGCTTAGAGAGTAGATGGAGAACTTGATTCACATGGGAGAGATGGGATGACCAAGTTTTACTATAGATGATAATATCATCAAAGAAAACTAAGACAAAATGATGGAGAAAAGGATGAAAAACATTATTCATAAGACTTTGGAAAGTGGAAGGAGCATTACACAATCCAAAGGGCATTACCAAGAATTCATAATGACCCTCATGAGTGTGAAATGTCGTCTTGGGAATGTATTCATCTTTCATACAGATCTGGTGGTAGCCAGAACGTAGATCCAATTTGGTGAAGTATTGAGCACCACTCAATTCATCTAAGAGGTCATCAATGACCAGAATGGGGAATTTGTCTTTGATTGTGAGTTTGTTAAGGGCGTGGAAATCAAGACACATGTGCCAAGTACCTTATTTCTTGAGTACCATGACCACAAGGGAAGAATAGGGGCTAGTACTGGGACGGATAACACCATCTTCTAGTAATTCATGAACAATTTTCTCAATTTCATTCTTTTGGGCAAAGGGATGACGATAAGGCCAAACATTGGGACGAAGAATGTCTGGGATGAGAGGGATGGAATGATCATGGAATCCATGGGAAGGAGGAAGTTCTTGGGGGGTGTTAAAAACAACTTGGTGGTGGGAGAGGATAGATTGGAGGGAGACATGCACAGAACGAGTCTCAACGGTATTAATAGAGTGGATTTGCGCTATAATTCCTTAATTACCTTTTTTTAGGATATTTTTCATGCGATGGGAACTGATGAGATCAGGGGAGCCTATTGTGATGCCTTGGAACTTATATTGTCGTCCCTCCTAATGGAATTGCATGGTTAAGTCCTTAAAATCCATGCGAATTAGGCCTAGAGTGCGCAAGCATTTGGCACCAAGAACAATGTCACAACCACCCATGTCTATAGCAAACATATGTGATTTCAGGTGATACTGACCAATTTGGAGGCACACATTTTCACATCGTCCCCCACATTTCATGGAACCACCATTGGCAATCATGATTTCAAAATTATTGACGGCACGGATGTAACAATTGACTTCTTGGGTAATGTGGTGATGATTAAATTTATGGGTGCTACCACTGTCCACGAGGATGATGACCTTCCTATTTTTTATGTAACCTATTAATTTGAGAATATGGAGAGTAGAAATTCCAATGAGGGCATTAAGTTAAATCACCGAGTCAACCTCATCTGATAGACATTAAGTTAAATAAAGCATTTGACGTGCCCTTTTTCTGAAATTCAAGTTCTCATATGCAGAAATAAAGTCTTCCACTGTCTAAGACTGCTTTAACTTGGTCAAACGACCTAAATGGTGGGTGTCAGAGTCAAAGCGATCATAAAGTTCAACCACAAACTGTGTCCAAGCAAGATACCCTTGGTGTGCCTTTTTTCACCATTGCCACCATTGCCAGTGTTTCGGATCCAGATGGAGGACACCATAATGGAGCTTGGATAAATCATCAGTAATGCCATGCAAAGAGAAATAATGTTCCATTTGGGTGACCCAGCTGGTGGGATCTGATCCATCAAATTTGTTCACCTCAATCCTGGGAGGGCGGAGGTCTCGAGAAAATTGGTTATTATGAGGACCTTAGTAATGGGAAGATTCATGGTCATCCTGATAAGAGGGTTGTTCAAAAAAGGAAGGGTTATGGGAACGACCCAGGAAGTGTTCTTTGAGGTATTTGATGTATGAAATTTTTTCCTTGAGGATCACAATATATGAATTGATTGTGCTAAGGTTGGCATTGATAGTCTTGATGTCTTCCTGGTTCTGGTGGTTTTCAGCAATCAAGATATTGAGTTCTTAGGCTCTGGTGGTAGCCATTTGGGAAAATGGGTAGGAAAATCGTATCGAGAAACAAAAGGGTTATGTAGGGGTGGGTGAGACCACTACGTAGAAGGGTATAAAATGATAGGTACCACTGCAATCAGGTCAAAAAGGGGGATCCAATGGGATAGTGGCCAAATGAGGGTGTTGAGGAAGGGTCGGGTCCACAAAACAAATGTGTGTTAAGAATGATAGGTATCATTGGAATCGGGGTGAAGAGAGGAACCCCTTGGGATAGGTCCCAATTAAGTGTACCGACGGGACCACTATACTCCTTGTGAGTTATACTCTGGCCTGAATAATACTGCAGTGACAAAAGTCTCAAATGATTAACAAGAAGAAATGTGTAGTAATTTCACAACATGAATGCAAAAGATAGAGTTGTGTGGTAATAGATCTTGTCTGTTCTGTTTTTATTTCCATCCCAAAGGTTAGGGTATTCAAGGGTTCTACAGACAAAGGTTTTCCCTCTGCTATAGCTCTTTGATATTCATGCGGGGTCCAAAAATAGTACTCGACCCAATATCTCAGGGGACCAACTAAGGAGGCTAGACCGTGCCCTTAGCCATACTACCCCACTACCAAGGTCTAGAGAGTATCTTTCGGAGTTTTGTTCTTGGTGGAACTATAGCAGTCAGGAGGACGATCGGTTTATCTATGGAGGGCTTAAGGAGATCTAGGTCGATACGTATACAGGTGTTGTCTGATGTGCTACCACTCGAAGGGRTACCAACAGGGGTTACAAGGGTTGCCAACAGATGTGCGCTTAAGTACCACTTTTATTTCCTATGTGTATGAATCCTCRGYTGTGGGTTTATGMGTGTAACGACAGATCTATGTAGCTTTAAGACGTCAGAATACGTCTCTACCCTAAAAAAAATTGACCAACAATTTTCTGTCGAAGAAGGTGCTCTGATACCACTTGTAGTATTCCAGTTATAAAATAGTATGCAGAAAATAAATAATTAGCTAGAAATGGAATAGAAACAATGATATAACCAAAACAATACCACAATAACACCAGAATAATACCATAATAACACCAGAAATAACACTTTGATTACTAAGAGAAATGTTCACTTACCTCTTTGAGGGGGAAACCTCTAGAAGAGCATAGTTATATTACAATAATATCCAAGACAAAACTTCTCATACCCTCTACTTATATTTATACTAAATCTATCTATCCAAAATAACTATCTAAAGGAAGATCCTTCTAGAAGCAAAAGCTTCTATTAGGTCTTCTTACATTTCATTTTTTTTTCCTTATTTCTAGGCCTTATTAATATTTTCCTTTATTACATGGAATTATATTATTCTACCTGCATGAGGGGTTAGGGAGGTTAGGTCCCTAACACTTATTATTGTCTTCCTCTGTTGATCGTTGGGGCATATTTGAAGGATAGTCCTAGAAGAGGTGACCATGTTCACGACACTTTCGACAACAAAATGGTATATGCTCATAAGCAATTGTTTGTAGTCATTCTTCATCTCCATACTCTAAAGTTAGAGAGCCTAGTAGATCATTAGAAATGTTCTTATAGATGCATATGCGAGCATAGGAGGTGTACCATCTTTGGCGTGTTGCTTCTAAATATTCAACATACATGCAAAGGGTCTTGTTGATGCAAACCACAATCTCTTCTAGCAAAAATTAATGGGGAAGGGAGTAGAGACGAATCCAAACTGGGGCATAAGAGAAGTCCTCCTTTTCAGGGTTGAAACAATCTGTCCAAAATCTGAGGTAAAGGCCTCCAGAATTGAAGAAGTAGGGACCATTTTCAAATATCTTGTCTTTATCTTCCAGATTGTAAAGTATTGTTGTGAAAAATCCATTCGAACCCAGATGGAGTTCGTAGTGTCGCTCAGGGTTCCACCAGGTTTTGATCAATTTCATTAAGTCTCTTTCTGACGGCCAAAGCCCCTGACATTTCCCTATCAGCGTCTGTTCCTTCATGAACTGGGTGTTTTCTCCTACTCTATCTGAGCTAATGAGATCTCTGGGTGTTGAATTGATTTGTGGCATGCACTTTCCAGGTTCCCATATATGAGTCACTTTTGGATGGGAAGGATCCACTCCCACCTCCATCTCCTTGCTTATTATGTGTTCCTCCTGGAGTGGTTTCTCCCTTAGGTGGGGCGACGACTCGAAGGTGGGTCTAGA
>SNQJ01S0000939.1:79720-89872 GCA_010110895.2 Picea sitchensis
ATATATATATATATATATGGAATAATTTCTTACCGATGTTGTTCAAACATCAACAATGAGCCCCCATCGTTGTCCTTGGGATGCATTCTTTTTCCCCTTATAGAACCTCTCTCTCTTTCACAAAATGAAATGCAATGGTGTGAAAATGTGTACAAATATCTCAATGGGTGAGAGGTTCAATACACCAAGGAACAATGGCTATGAAATTATGGATGAGGTTGGCATAAATAAGGATTATCTAGACTCATACAACTAGCATAGCATTACTTTGGTTTTCTTCTCTTTTGTGCATATTAATGGCCTCTTTTTATAGGCCTTTGAAAAATTTGATAAAACAAAATTGTTTCAATGGGAAAGGAGGCCACTTGGGTGTGGTCTCCCATGCTTGAGTAGGAATGAAACTAATTGTTGTACCAAATTTTAATGCTCGTGCGCTTAAGGCCTCTTAGTCCTTCAACTAGGAATTATGTTTGATGAGATTTTTGGTCATTTGTGCACCAAAAGTTGGTGAAATTTCACTTTCGGTTTATCTACATGAATTTTGAAGAAAGAATCACATAGGTACATGTGGATCGCATGAAATCTAGTTTTTTGAGTCACATGGATGATCAAAAAATCCACTTTGTATATTTTTTTGTGTTGTTAAACATGGTGTATTAATGCCATGAACATTCACCTTAGTGTATTAAACTAATGACCCTTCTGGTGATCACCTGTATATATATGCGAGCAATTTTTAGGTGATAACAAATGCCCCTTCATGTGTGAGGTTGGGAGAAAACGTATAGCTGAAAAAAATAACCGTTTATTTTTCTTTGTACATTGATACTATGTTGTAGAGAGAGAAAGGAGGTTTGAAGGGAAAAGGATTGACCATGGAGAAAAAAGGAGAGGTCCACCTCCAAACATGCAATCCTGGTAAAAGGGAATGAAATTGTTTTATACAAATGAGCATGCATGTCGCATGCTCATGCAATAACCATAAATTATTACAATATTATACTAGAGGTTGATGCCTCTGGTCATATCATATAAAGTATACAGACTAAGATGATCATGTAACTGAAAATTTTGATGAATTAAATATATGTAATTCCCTCTGGAGTGTGGGTAACAATAAATGAAAATTTTGAAGCAGAACACACCCTGGAGCTTGAAGTGAAAATTTGGGGTGTATGTTGATTACTTGAAGGCACTGATGGTCTATCAAGCCCAAGATTCTTCGACTGAAATTGAAAACTACAACCATCTCACAGTAAAATCCATCCTAAAGTGGATATGGGCTAATGTTGAATATCAAGGGGGTAAAAAGAATCAAAGAGTAATGATGACTCTCTCTGTCCCATCTGAGGCTCAGCATTTCTATGCGAATGGGAACCAAGATACTACAATATTCTTGCAAACTAGTGTTGAGGTTGAAAGGATTGGATTTGTTACCGCAAAGAGAAACGTTCCCCTTGAAATTAACTAATCAATATAGTACCAAGCACTGATTTGTGAGAGTGATGTGTGGCTGATGAATATGGAAGAGGTCAATGGTATATGGAAATGAATACTTCTTTGATTTAGAGCATAAGAGAAAATGAATAGTGGATGAAATCAAATATTCAACTAGAAAAAAAAAATGGTTTGGTGTCAGGGGGACAGTCATATACTAACAAGGTATTTTCAAATTGTAATTGAGGGTGATGAGGTTGCAATGAGTTGGTAGTTATAGGTAAAAAATCATGGATCGTGATAAATGATATAGGGATACTCAAGGTTTTTTTAATAATATAGGTGTTTGTAGACAATGTTGTTCAGTGTGAATGCTCCAACCAAGGGAGACTAGGGTTGCTTCCAAGAAAAAAAAATGGCACTATAAAAAGTAATGGCCTAAATCTACTTGCTTATGTGTAAATAAAAAGGTATGTTGTATAGTTACCAATTGAACAAATAATAATTAGGTTAAATGTGGAAGCATGGATATGGGTGCCCCAGTGACTGAATGGATCAGCCTAGGCTGGGAAGATTTTTGTGATAAAAAATGAGGGATGGGGGGGGCATGGGTGAGACTCTGTGTAGGCAGTTTAATGGTGGATTGGAATTCATATGGAGAACTCATCTTGGAAGAGATTAGGGCCAATGAACATGAAGAGGTGAATTCAAAAAAAAAATCCAAAACTTGTGAGGATTTGGGAGTCCATGGGTGTTTGAGCTAGAAATATGATGAGAAGAAGTAGGAGGTTCATTATCCAAAGTGAAAACTAATGGAAATACCTTGATATGGGATAAAAAAAAAACATGTATTTTAATTTCCTCGAGGGGATAAAATTTGAGACAACCCATGTGGGTAAACAAATACTGAGAAACAACAATCTAATGCAAGTGGAACAAGGTGAATTTGGTATGATATAGGGGACTATGATCCTATAGTAATATGTAAAGGAATGATACTGGTAAATGAAATTATTTTTAGAGGGATTGACTACATGCTATTGTTGTAGGAAAATTCCCCTGCGGATAGGTGAATGACCTATTGGATCCTAGACGCCTATGACAAAGACAAAAAAATGCTAACATTGGACACTGACATTCCTTTAAATGCAGCTAAACTAGTCAAAAGAAAAAGAGGAAGAAAAGAGGATGTACCTTTTTTTGAAGCTTGTCCTTGCTCGGTCCAGGCTGAACTTGATCTTCAGTCCCTTTGATCTGCAATTCAATAGACAACAAAGACAATGCATGCTTCCTATTCTACCAAGATTATTTTAAATTAGATTTATCAAGAAGAGAAAAGTCCATGCAATCATACACAAACTTTAAGGAAACAGGCCAGGCATATATTAATGAGAACATAACAAGGTACTTATAATCTGTAGATGCATATGCAGCATCCTCACCAAGTCCTCCTTGTCGAACCCCTTGCTTGAAAGATCCACAATAAAAAAGGCCATACTTTTCACTAATATTCTCCTCCTTTTCACCATGAGAATGCCTCCTTTTATAGGATTTGGGAGGCTCAACCACCTAAGTTATCTTTGAAATAAGTTGAGGATATGACTCCATCAGTTGTGGTATCTCCCTTAGATACATCCTTAAGATTGGATTCGAGCCAAACCAACTTGGATCATTTCTAGTTGTTATTATAGATAAGGGGGAATTTATCCCCAATAATCTCTCAACCAATCAAAGCTCCCTCAAAGATGGAAACAAAGAACTATAGCGCTCTCTGCAAGTGAGCAGGGGAGCATCGATCTCCAAAAATTCATTTAAGATGATAATTTCCCAAGGAAAAATAATGTGTAAGCTTTCCAAATGATGTGTTTTCCTTTTCTAACATGTCTTAGAGGGTGTATCAAGTGTTCTTATGATGTCGTCCACAATGCGACACATGCAGGACAAAAATACGATGTTTGCAACACTTGCGACAAAAGTATGACACTTGCGACACTTACGATAATGATAACGAGACATTATCGAAGTGAGGAATTTTGACGTGTAACAACTATTTTTGAAATATATACCTAAAGGGGTCATGGGATGGCCTTGAATAAAAGTGATGTGAACTTTTCGACAAGTGCTTTCACAAAAAAAAAAATATCTGAGAGTAAAGAACTTGATATGGGAACTTGGAATAAACAGATAGTGATTAGACATACCTATAAATATTTTGTTGGGATAGGGGTTTCAGGATATGTGTGTGAAAAACGTAATGGGTTATACCATTTTGTAGAATGTAAATGGTGATCCCAGTGGAACAAATAGTTTGAAAAATGAATCTTCTAAGCTCCCATATGGGCTCAAGTAAATTTGGACCCGCATTGTATAAGTGGTAGTGGGGGCCACCATGCCACTTATAAGTGGTAATGGGGGCCACTTAAGGTGATGTGGATACATGTATTTTAGTGTGTCCCACAACATTTTAGGATCCTCTGCACATGTATTAGCTATCCAATTCATGTATCAGGAGAGCCAGGTAAGGGGTCCTGACTTCCCCATCATTTTGGTCTTTTCAATTTTTTTCTTAGGAAGGTATCTAAGGTCATACGGTCCCATTTTTACGAAGACCATATGATATTCATGGGAAACTTAAATATACCCATGTATATCGGTGTGGATGTATTATGAATTCCTGTGTCATACAAAACAATCGATGGTCTCACAATCACATTGAGGTTAATGTGACTATAGGTTGATCGTCCACACTGAACAATGCAAGAATTCGAGAACAGTCACACAATGGATCCATGAAACTATTTGATGAACAATAACATTTATGGTGTGGATATTTGAGAAACATTCACGTGGATCGCATGATAAATGAAAACTTAATGAATTTTTGCTAGGTTTAGTAACTGACTAACCCATGTTTTTACAAATTGCGACACTTGGAGATACGACCATGTTGATTCATTGGAAAGAAAGGGATTGGTATTCCCTTCATACTTTGGTGATGGCCAAACCAACAACCTTATTCTAGATGGCCAAATTTGGCATTCACAAATTTATTCATTACACTTTGATGTGCTCTCGGGAGGAGCTACTAAATTGGTGTCGATGTGGAGGCCCAACCATCGGGTGTTTAATGTCTAAGGTCAGATGGTATACATTTCAGATGATATCTACATATATTTCTTGATGGAAATCCCCATTGAGGAGAGGTCCCTAAGGTGATCCCCTTTATGGACGGGGGTTACCATTCATACTTTGGTTGTTCATTACTTTGATGGTCATGATGTAATTACTTGAGGATCAATCTGGGTAGAACGCATTTGATTTTGATTCCATGGTATCTAGAAGTGATTGTGGAGAATATATATGGATCCATGGGAACCCAAAGGATTATTGGGGCCCAAATGATGATCATGGAGTGTGTGCTCTAGTGTCGTAACTATTCCTGGGCCTTCCTAATGAGGGAGGCCATGTTTTCCCAGTTGACATGGCGTGTACAGAGTCAGGAGGGAGACTATACCTTTGGCTCCATATTATGAAATTATTTCTTTGAGTGGATAGTATTCTTTCACCCAAGGATTATATTGGTGGTGGCTAGGAAATCCAAACACGTATGAGTCAGTGGGGAGAGACATTGGTCCAGGAGGGCAGTGGATGAGTGGGGCAATATTTTACTATAGAATTCCAAGGCTTATATATGAAAATACCCCAGTTTATTCTTGAGTACTCTTACACTTCTATTGAATACCAAAACAATCCATAGATGATCCTCCCCCCTAGGGAGGTCTGGGACCACCGAGGTGAGCATTTTTTTGTTTATGCATTTCTACTACTTTTGATGTTTTTATGCATGGTTTTGATTATCTGATAAAGTAATAATGGGTAACTTGGATTTTTGTTATATATATTGGACTGCGAGGTTGGGAGGTTTTTGGTGCATAGTGAGCAGACCCAGGGTTAATCATTAATTCACCAACAAATCCCAAGATACTATCCCTTTCAACATCACCCTCAAGAAGGTGAAGTCTCACCTGAAGTACCTATGGGGACTATAGGAACCAGGTTTCCACAGTCATGGGGAAATATGAGTTATTCATACCTTACTATTTACTTAACCTTTAATTATGATGCAATATACCTTGTGCATGACATTACTCCACTTAACATTCATTAATTCATCATTAACTTAAGTGCACAGGATCGTAACAACATATATCAGTGACATATTCAGAATACTAAACATCCACCACCATTGCTCAATAGCCACAACCAATAAGCATATCTATACTAACCATCCATCACATGCGTCAGAAACATAACACACATAAGAAACACATCAAGAAACAAGATTTAACATGGTTCACCCAAAAATGGGATATGTCCACATGGTTGGCTTCTTATTTATTCATTCATAATCTCCATTACATTCATGCACATTGTGCTCATACGAATCGTGTTCAGTAAAAAACCAAACCTGCCCTAGTCATTCTATGTTGCAGTGCACACATACCTCTCGACTGATATTCATCTCACTCAGAAATCTCCTCAAAGATTTATTCTCCAAGTGTTCACTCTTCGCTATCCATCACTCAAGACTCAATACTTGACCTCATCTCTCCTTCTACCAAAAACTCATTACATATTTATAGTATTATATTAGGGATAATATTGTTATAGCATGGTTACAAAGTGGACAAATTGTCCCAAAACTTTCTAACTAACTCTTGTTTCTTGCACATTGACTCTTGATAATTAAATAGATTCTTTCCATGCACATTGTTCCTTTGCCAAAAAATTTCACAATTCAATTCTGCATGATTCCAAAAAATTATCCAAAATCGCCTACTCCAATAGGCCCACAACACTCACATGTGGCTCATCCCGAGACACTTATGTTTGTTGCTTCTCTCCCTTTGTTGTGAGCTTACTCGCCAAGAAATTTTGAAATGTTTTCTTAGCAGTGGAAACCATCCCCTTCACTTGTTCTTCTCTCTTTGCTAACTCTTATGCTACCTGCACTATTATCGGGTACAATAGCTTCTCGGTAGTTTCCCGAGTGGCTTGTTTCACCACTCCTTGTGTAGCTGCAAGCTCTTCTACTACCTTGTATGCCTCTTCCTATAATAACTCCATCTTTTGCACAAGAGAATGTTTCTCTTCTCTCATCTGGTTCATTTAGGAGCACAAATTCTTGTTGTCTTCCATTGTTGTCATCTTCTCTTCTGGTAGAAAGCTACTCATTGTCTCTTTAAAATTTTGTGCTTTCTCCTGCACAGCTTGAATCTTCTGCCCAAATGATTATAACTCATTATTTTGTCAACCAAGTCCATACTTCTGTGATTTATTCAAAAAAAAATCCACACTCTGCTTTTCAACTCTTGATATTCTCAATAGTTGTGTTCACCTTTTTCTCTCTTTTTTCTCTCTCCTCAGGTGAAGTACTTGGTGTTGTGTGTGCTTCCAATTCTATAATATTTGAGTGAAATCCTTGAATAGATTCATCAATATTTGACACTTTCTCCTCTATTGGAATATTCACCTCCATTGGTACTTCTAGAAGTTCTTTGTACACTTGTTCAAATGCCTGCTACATCCTCTCTACCTTCTGTGTAGCCTCGTCCCTTGTTATCTACAAATTTGGTCATTGTGATGATGTCATGATGATGTTATGATGATGGAAAATCAAGCTCTTTACCAAGAATACTTTCCTGAGAAAAGTTACAGTTGTCTTCATCCAGAACTCACATTTTGAAACATGTTCGCAGGCTACTTATATATTCTCCTGCAAGAATGCTTGATTCCCGCAGTCTACCTTAAGCTGGGATGCGAACTTCTCGCACTGTACTCATGATTAGGGTGTGAACATTCTCTTAAAAGGGAAAAAGGTAGAGATCTCGAACCTTCTAGAAGGGAATCTTCTAGAAGGGTGAGTTGGCTTTCGAGTGGTTATTCAATTACTGGAATTCCAGATATCTTGGGATCATTCCCTATCCAAAGTAACTAATCTATCTCTTCCTATATATTGAGGAGATTTCTCATGGAAAGGGTGAAGTTAAGAAAGCAGCAAGTTAGCAAGGGATTGATTATAGAATTAGTGCAAGACTGTATGGAGAACTGATGCTACAGCAGCAAGAGACGACAGCAAGGTCATTACAAGTAGTTGATTTTCTTCATGCATAAGCAAGTGTGTGTGTCAGATCTAGAAGCCATCGAAAGGAGACCTATGAAATCAAGGCTCAGGTTGTAAGTTTCACTTTCAATTAATTCAATACAACAATATGTCCCTTTCCCATAAAGATGGTGTCACTTTATTACATAATTCCTTGATCATATGTATAGACTAGTTATTGAATATATTAATCTGCCTTTACTTCGATTGGTTCGTTTTGTTGTGATCTGGACGGGACGAGAGCATTGGAGCAGAACTTGGAACAACAGAGATCTAAGGAGAGCGTTCATAAGGTATGTCCATAACCCTTATCTCTTAGTTCATTCAATAGGCTAGATCTAGGGAAAGTGTATTATTATTTCCTGTTTTGTTCTAGATCCAGGTGGATCTAGGGAGATCGGTTTGTGTCCGCACTTACAGATTTATCCTATAACAAAATTGGCGACTCCACTGGGGAACATCCCTTTTGTCTTTTTGGTTTTTGAATTTTCTGTGGCCATTTGCTCTGTTTTCATTTTTCTCTTGATTTGTTAGTCTCTGAGTCCTCAGGATACCCTGAGAGACCTTCTGGGTCTATAAGCCAGTTTGATTTTTACTTGCTTTTTCAAAATTTTCATTAGTTTCAGGGATTATCACATTGTGTCCATTAGCAGCTTGCGAGAACCTTGATAGTTCGCACCCTGCATATATATTTCATTGCGGACAGTTCGCATGCTGCATCAAAGTGGCCTGCGAGAACCATAGTTTCTCACACTGTGTTCCACACTGGCCTGCGAACATATTTTTGAAATTTTTGAATTCAAGTTTTGACTCTGTCAATTGCTCATATATATTGATTCACACCTCTTTGGCTTGTTGAATCAGTGAATTACATATCTTTTGCTATAATTGGCTTGCTGGAACTGATCTAGGTTTTCTAGGTGTTTTCTTGCCTTTAAAGATTGACTTTCATTTCTTAGCTCTTGTTGGCATTTTCATTTTCTCGTACTTCTGGAGTTGAGTGTATTCGACTGGCTGAGAACCAGGGATTGGTTGAGAGTTGAGTGTTTGGTGTTTCTCTTGTGCTTGTTGGTTCGAAAGGACCATTTTTTCATTTTCATTGAGAAGCTCCTTGGTTTGCTTTTGTTTTTGCTTTTCTTGAAAGTATTGGATCGGGTTGTTTGTTTGAGTCTTTGTAATTTGGTTTTCTTTTCTCATTAATTAGAGTTCTTCTTGGAAAGTGAACTGCATGTTTTCTTTCAAGTTTTTTGTTTTTTCCTTTTTGTGAAATCATTGAAAATCAAACTTTAAGAGTATTGAATTTTTGAAAAAGACATATGGAACTTGCTCATTGATACATGATCGTTTGCATTAGCATCTGAAAGGAAATTGAACATTGCATTTGCTTTGTAGTATTGAGATTGATTCAGAAATTGTTCTCTCTCTCCCATAACTAGGATTCATCGAATGAAAAGAATTATATTTCATTATATCCTTGCATTATTTGGGTCAGAGTCACACATCATGAGTTTCATTTCCGTCACCTTTGAGTAAACAACAGCCTGTAAAAACATTACGTAATATTAAAATTGATCTAGTAACTCTTTTCTAGGGCTCTTTTACACCAACATTTAKCTAGGCTAGTGCTTTGGAGTAGGAAGAGAGACACACTCTCCAAAAGCTCAAAAACAAACAATAGCATCTTGAGATTAGGGAGTGTTTAAATTCCATTGGTAACATATTGTCCTGGGAAGCCCTTCTAACACAAGGGTCAAGCATTAGGTCGCATTGGTGTTGGTAGAGTTACTAACCCTGCTTTGTTGACATCAGTGTAGAGATTACACGTATTATGGGGATCACTCCGAGGTATACCCACAATTATGAGTGGAAGCCTTTGAGTTGATTTCGGGCTAGATACCCTGCCTTTGCGTGTGGATCAGACTGACGACCATTTCCCCAGGTTGTATTGTTGTCTGTGGTGACCTTAGTGGATTATCTCTCTAGGTTCTTACCCAAGGTGACTGTGGAGTGGAAAGTCTTCACGGTACCTGGAATCGACGTTGATCAAACTCACTCGGGATCCTTGGAGGGTATACCCATGATTATGTGTGGGAGCTTGCACCAGGGCGTAAGTCTGTTAAGCAGGTCATCAACGTAAAATTTCCACCTTGGCCCCGCCCCTTCTCGTCTTGTTGTTGCGACGTTGGATTTCATCACCAACTAGTGGATTCGATATTAGAAGGTATTGTTTGCTTGGTGATAGCTTCTAGATTTTATTTGCTAGGGTGTGTTGTTCATTTTCTCGAAGTTGGCCATAGGATTTTCGTAGGGGAGTTGGTTACTTGTTTACAATTTCTCCCCCACGACGTTCACGGAGGATGCAAGGTTTGTCCCCAGAACATCCGGAAGCTTCACAACCTTCGCATATGGCAACACCTGAGGGTACCCCTGAGGACTCTCCTCGTCCGGGTGAAATTCCCCTTGTTACTCTACCACACGTGGACATAAGTGACATCCTAGAAGTTTTTACACCACCTCCACAAGTAGCACCTACTGATCCTCTTGCTGAATTT
>SNQJ01S0000939.1:124942-145493 GCA_010110895.2 Picea sitchensis
TCTTCCTTTAGTAGGGTCTAATGGCATAGTAACATTCAATTCTTCCACTTCAAATACCATATGTATCTTCTTTAGATCAATGATAGTCAGATTATCGAATTCCCAATGAAGTCCCAAGAGTGTTGGATAATGTGTACTTCCATATACTATGGCAATCACTTCAAAGTCTTCTACACTGCGCACTTCATCAATATTGATATTTACTCCTATTAACCTTCCAACTGGAACGATATTATATTGGTTCTCTAGTCTCAGTTGGATAGGAGACCAAATCATATTTGGTTGGCCCATTATCTCTCAAGTATGTCTCAGGATAAAATTTACATCGGATCCCAGGTCTAGAATTATATTGTCCATTTCACAATCTCCTATCTTCACACTTAGTCAAAACTCCCTATTTGTTCGCTTCTTACAGTGCACATGGTTAACTAATCTATGTGTTTTTGGAAGATTAGTTGTTGTCATTGATGTCAACCCTAGTCATGGGTTTTGGACCACAAGATTGATAAAAGTATTTGGACATGAAGGACAATGCACATGCATATACAACACCCATGAATGGATAGTATACGTCATGTTATTTCCGGTGCTATGTGGCACGTCACGTGGATCCTCATGGTTGAGGAGAAATGAATTTTTGAAGATGACAAAGTGAATTGAAGAAGGAAGTACATGTAGGCCCTGAAGATAATTAAAGAAAAGAATTACAATATAAGAAAGTGTCAGGTCGGCCCTAATGTTAAAAGGAAGTGACATAAATGATATAAATAAACATCATTATACATTCATTTTGATACAAGTCGAATTTCATAGGAAATAAGAAGAAACGAAGGTCGGATTTCAAGGGAGGATGAAGTCTTTTGGTGATGTGTTCTAAGGTATGTTATTTTCAGGTCATCTTACCATTTTTGCTATAACTTTTTTTCTAGAACGATTCATATGGTGAAATCGCTATGGTATTTATAAGACATATCAAGGTACCTCTGGTAAAAAATTTATCTCTTGATTCAATATAATTATGGAGATACACTCTGTGGGAGATAGGGTTTGTGACCAGTCCCGAAGCTAGTCAATAAACATGTGTTCCGGGTAAAAACGTCATAACTTCTTCATCGAGAATCCAAATGATGTGGGACAAATTTCATTGAAAATAGTATGGAATTTGGTTTCATGTGTGTGATTTTCATAATCGCATGTTAAATATTGAGCGCGGGGCATTCTATACAAGTTCGGTCTCCTGAATAGACCGGAATTGAATAAAGTCTACCATTATTTCTATAACTTATTTTTGGGGAGGATTGAAGGAGTGAAACTTGGAGGAGTTTCAGAGAATACATTGAGTAATATTATCTACTGAATCAGAGTACTCCAAGAATTGAATAATTGGAGAAATTGAAGAAGTCTCATGAAGCATTATCAGGTTCTATGTGATGATTGGTTGATGGTGATGATTTAATGTAAAGTTTTATTATCTCTCGTATATTCTTGGGTGGAAGGAAGGGGCAAGAATGGAGATTTCAACTCTCTCTTGATATTGGGGGATTGTATCTTCCTCTTGGAGGTTTATCCCTCCCTTTACATTTGTAAGTTGTAGCTACCTTTGGAAGTCATTACTTCCCTCGAACAATAACTATTGATTATTTCTCATATATTGTGCATGGTGTATTATGGTGTATTGGTGTAACTCTTACACTATTGTTCATTGTTCATTGGATATAGTTGAATGGTTTAAGTATAAGTTGAAAAAGGTTTTAAATTGTACTTGATATTGATTCACCCCCCTCTCAGTATCAACATGTGCGACATGTTTTTGTTTTTCTTGGGCACAATGGTTATGTTGGAAAGATACATCAGATCATGTAATTCGATTTTCAACATTATAATGTGTTATTTTCAAGTGCAAGTGGTGGAATACCTTTGACTAGAGTATTGTAGAGGAATTTTGTGATATTGGATTAATATGCATTAAGTATAGAAAAATGTGAGATGAAAACTATTTTTATGCTTTTACCCAAATGTGTAGTATAGGGATTGGTGGTTCATCATACGATATGAGATAAAAATATTTTTTTGAGAAAAACACTATTATCATGCTAGGTGAGGAAGATAATAAGGGTTATGGAAATGGAAACTAAGATGTACATTTCATTTCGAAGACTTTGATTATTGGTATCATTGATAGAGTATTCTAGATGAGTCATAGTCATATTCATTTTATTGACATTTTAGACCAAGAAAACGTTGTCCATTATTATGAAATTGTGAAGAGAGAATATACTTTCTAGTTTTCTTAATTTATGAGTTGATGAAAGTCAATTAATTAATCATTTGTAGGTAGGTTTTGTTAATGGTTTTAATTTTAATATTAGTAAAATGATAATTAATTGAAAAATATAATGATTGTTAATATCAACATGATCATTGACACATCTCCCATGTTTCTCAAGAAATGTTACTCTCCATGATCCGTAAAATATCATGGATATTCCACTGGAACAGTTCATCACAACGGATGTGATAAATAAAACTTAAATTTATAGTGTGAAGGTTAAATTCCTTTAGATTCCAGAATCTTTAGTTCTTGATTTTTTGCTTATGCATGAAATATCTTAAATTCAAAAAGTAGAGAAAAGTAAAATAAAATCACACACCATCCATAAAATAACACAATTTTTTGTTGTGGTAAACACTTAAGGGAGAAAACCTAGCTAGAAGGTGGTCCTCCTCTACCCCTTTTTCTTTGGTATGAAAATAATGCAAGTACAAAGGATAGGGCACTCTCTATGAAATCACCTAATACCTATGGCCTGTTAGGCTACTATCGAACACTAACCCCCTCTATTATGATTTCTATTTTTCCCACTCTGAGTTTCTCTGCTCTATTATGGAACAAAATACAACACAGAATGGAACCCTTTCTCCTCCTAGCAGCCCAATATTTAACATAGTTTCATAGCCCTCTAGGTTTAGGGTTTTGACTTCCTCAAACATCAACTATGATAAGGTTTTGTAACTTCTATAATATTATTTAAATTCCTCACATGGCTAGCCCCATATGCATGAATAACAGGGATGATGTGGAATCCTCTTTTACCATTGTGGTCAACATGATAGGTCAAGTTGTGGGAGGAATCAATTTTTCATAAGAGCTTTGATTGACATGATGTTCACACCATTGGAAAGGTATCTATGTGTAGAATAGCATCATGGGGTCCAATCTAATTATGGGAAAGTTTTGACCCCCCAAAATGACATTTGATATCTCAAAATGGATCTAGAAGGTTTCAAACCCCAATTTTATAAATTGGGATATGTTGTTAAACTATGAGTCCTGATACAATCACAAATTCTAAGACCACATTGATATGATTTGTAAACATCATCTATTCATGAGGTGTTTTCATGATCCATTGACGAGTTTTCAATGAGATATATATCTAGATATGGTCAATCTATGTACTACAAATTCATATCATAAAATCAATACAATGAGCATCAGAGTGGCTTAAGGAATTTTTCACCATTTCTTATCTCATTTTGTTTGTGCTCAATTCTTAGCATGGTATCAGAGCCATGGTGAAAAGAGTTTGATAATATTAGAGCTCCTCTAGTCTTAAGGGTGTGATAATTTCATGGTAGTGTTCCATGGGAGGCCATTAAAGAGCCAATGATGATGTGAAGGTGATGAAGATGCTCCTTGGTTGTAATCCTTGCAATAGAAAATATGGGAAAAATGGTTATCAATCAAAAAAATATCTTGTAATTCTAATTTTCACTTGTAAGAAGTTTTCACATATGTTTTTTGAAATATGCATAACACTCTTGTAATCATATTTTCTTTCATTTAATCAACCTTGAAGTCCAACAATTATTTTCTATCAAGCCATTGTGTTAGACATTTTAGCTTGGATATTATCAACCAACTTAAAAAAAATCTCACCTTGAACCTAACAACGGGGTATATCATATATCAAATGATGATAGCAAAGCTTCAAGATTCGAATTCCTATCACAATCAATCAACAATTGGGAATTCCAACATAGCAACTGGTCTCCTCAAATAAAAAGAATGGGAATGTTCAGACATGGAAGTTGTTCACTTCGGGATGAAGTATTCAACATCGAGATATTGGTGATTTTTCAGGCATATATTCATTGAATCTCAGTTCATCAATTTTAGATTGAAGATGATACTAGTTATTGTTTCCTTACTGGTAAAATTATTCATAATTGGATTGAGGGGGGGAGTGTTATACTATGAGTCTCGAAATAATAACAAATGATGAGACCAAATTGATATCCCCTTTATAAGAACAAATTATCTTCCCCTCTCTCTCTCCCTTTATCCACCCCCCTCCCTATCACTATCTCCCTCTTTCCCTCTCCCTCTCTACTCAAATATCCCCCCCCCATATCCCTCCCTCCATATCTCTCTCCCTCTCTACAACCCTATCTCTCTCACCCACAATCTCTACCTCTCTCCCATTTTTTCTACTTCCCTTCTCTCTCTCTCTCTCTCTCTCTCTCTCTCTCTCTCTCTCTCTCTCTCTCTCTCTCCTTCACTACCCCCCTCTCTCTCTGTGTGTAATATACCTAGGGAGGTAATATGGGAGGGACCCAATGATAATGGGGGTTTAGGTATTATTAGTGTAGTATATTCAATGTAAGATGGATTAGGTTCACCATAGCATTAAATAAGGCCCCCCATGGTAGTTACATATAATAAAGGGGTAGTTAGAAGTAATAAATGGGATTTCTAAAATATTCCTTCTCTAGAATGTTCCTACGAGATAGAGAATATTATAAATTGATATGTAAGCAATGTAATTGGCATGGTGAAGAAATTTTTTTATGTACAAGTAAGTATTTCTTGAGGAGTGAATTTCTTCCATAAGGAATAATATATGGTGTTACCCTACCTCAAGGTTATTCTCTATTTCTTTTGTTTAGTGTTTCATTGAATGGTTTGGTATTTATTAGTGGTTTATTTATGAAGTATATTTGCAGATATATTGAGGTATATAACATTTGGTATCAGTTCTCTTTCCTTGGGAAAATAAGGGAAGAATTTTTTGGTTATTTTTGCAGAAATGTTTTTAAGAAAAAAGGGGGCGACACACTTCAGGCTCAAATATGAAACTTTATAATAAAAAATTTCATAAAGTAGTTAGATATTTGGATTCCTCCTGGAAAAATACCAATTTAAAAAAATAACCTTAGCCAAAATGGATTCCAGGAAGTGAAGTTCTGAGCATTTTAAATTCAACAGTGTTTTGCGGTTTTTCTAGAAAAAGCTTCAATTTTCTGCAGTAAGTTATCTTTTAAAACCTAGTTTTTGTTGTATATTTCTTCCAACCATGATGAATTTTAATGGCAGAGATGATGGTACTAGTATTGAAGAATATATCAAAAACATAAATTCATCATGTGGACTCCTATGGCGACGTGGGATATGGATAAATTTAAAGGATTATGCTAGTATATGGTGGAGGGAAGTTAAATATGACAAGATTTTTGACCTTTCAGATAAAGATTATGAAAAAGTGTTTTTAGACAAGTAGTCTCATTCCAAGAGTAAGGATAAAGAATGCACCAAGGGTTTATTTTCAGGTGGAAAATCTATATTACAGGTTCATGGTTGTATTCATAAAGAAAATATCATTGTTTCTATTAACCTCGATTGCAGGCATAATTTTATCAATGTTTAGTTGGTTAATAGATTGCAAGTTGCTACAAATAATATTCAAAGTACACAAGCTGCGGGTGAAAACGTTAAAATTTTTAAATCTTTGAAGCTCAGTATGAAAAAATATGTGTTTCATTCATATTTTGAAGCTCTATATATGGGTGATGTAGATACTATTTTGGGATATCCTTGGATAGAGTCAGTGGGAACAATTAATATTAATGTGAAAAATAAGTTTTTGAAGCTATGGTACAAGAAAAACAAAATCACATTACAGGATATGTCTCTTAGTAAGAAAGAAGGGAACTAGAAAACAAGCACATAAGTTATTGCAGAGTATGAAGTTAAATCATAGGCAAAGTCTATAAACGCGGATGAAGAAAATCCACATGACTAGAACAATAAAGAAGTTAAGGTGGTCATTGAATCAAAGGCACAATGTGTTGTATATTTGAAGAAAAAATAACACATTCCTACAATCATAGTATATCACCATCCACGTCATATCAAGAAACAACAATCATTAGGACAAGGGCATGAGCATCCACACACTTACAATGGCAACCAATCAAGTGGTGCATGGAAGCCTACCATCCCTACAAGAAGACATCAGGATCAAGAACCAAGTCCATAGAAAAATAGACACAATGGAAAGCAATCTCAAGGTGGCAAGGAAACAATTGTACATCATGTTTGGATTCCATTAGGATGGATGGATTTGTGTACTTGGTACAAGTTGGCTACAATTCTCAGTTGGTCATGTTGTATGGTTTATTCTCATGTTTTGGGGATGAAACATTCTTAAGGGGGGTGGAATGTAATATGCATAGGGAGGTAATATGGGTGGTAATATGGGATGTACCCAATGAGAATGGGGGTTAGTTGTTATTAGTGGGAGGCTGTATTCAATGTAAGGTGGACTAGGTCCCACAATGTGGTATTAAATAAGGCCTAGTATGTAGTTACAAATAATAAATGGGTAGTTACAAATAATAAATGGTATTTATAGAATATTAATTCTCTATAATGTTCCTAGGAGATAGAGAATTCTATTAAAGGATATGTAAGAAATGTAATTGGAATGGTGAAGAATATTGTTGATGTATAAGTATTGTAGGAGTGCTGTATACCTAGGGAGGTAATATTACACTCTCCCTATCACTCTTGTTGTCTCTCTCCCTCTCTACCCTTCTCTCCATATCCTCTCTGTGCTTTCTCTCCTTCATATACTCCCTCCTCCTACCACTCCCTATCCCCTATATATCCTCTCTCACTCACTCATCTCATCATTTATATTTCTCTCTCCACCTTCCCTCTCTCTGTATCTCCCTTCACCCTCTCTCTCTCTCTCTCTCTCTCTCTCTCTCTCTCCCTTCTCTCTTCAAAATATATCTCTCTCTCATTGTATCCCCTCTCCTCCTCTCTCTCTATATTTTACTAAATACCCTCTCCTTGTATCTCCTCTCTCAATCCCCCACTCCCTAGCCCTCTCTTCATTATATACCTGTATATATATATATATATATATATATATATATGCATATATATATATATATATATCCCCTATATTTCCACCTTCCTCCATGTGCCCTCTTTCTTTTAGCCCCAACCTACCTCTCTCTCTCTCTCTCTCTCTCTCTCTATATATATATATATATATCACTCTAAATATATGTCCCTCACCCCCCTCATGCATCTACCTCTCTCTCCCCATATCTCTATCTCTCCCTCCACTCTCTATCCCTCCCTCCCTCTCCCTCTCTCTCTAGGGTACCCCCTCTCTCCCTCCTTCCCTTTCTCCCCCTCTATATAATGCCAATAATTACTTCTACAAATCCTATAATAGTGCCAATATACTAACAAAGAGGTAAATTATATAGTTGGGAAGTCATGTGTGTTGGTTCAAGATTTCATGTGGGTTCAAAGTGTTGTTGGTTGGTATAGCCTATAGTTGGGGATGTTGGTGCCACTAGGTGGTTTTAATAGATAGGTATATTTCTTATGGTCCTGGAAATGTTATGCACACATTCTTCCTTGCACTAGGAACATAGGGGGGGTTACAAGTGGGGTCATCCAAGCCCCCATTGTTTGAGATTCACTAGGAACATAGGGGGGTTACAAGTGGGGTCATCCAAGCCCCCATTGTTTGAGATTCAAGGGAAAGAGCCCTTGACCAAAAATTTTGAGATGTTCTTTCAATGGTTTAAAACTTAAAAGGATGTAACAAATGATCATTTATGATCTCCTAGGTGATATAAATTCCTACCCATGGTAAGGCTTATCCCGACTCCAAGGTCTTCCATAAAATGAGTTATTTAGAGTAGATGTGTATATGAATGAACATGGACATTGTCTTCGACTCGAAGATAAAGGAAAACTTGTTGAAGGACATAGCCATAGGAACAAATGTGTTCTCTTTCCTAGGAATGAATGTGTGATTCTAATTAGGAATGCATGTGTGATCTTTCCTAGGAATGTGTTCTTGCTTCTTCTTAGGAATGCACATGTTTCTAAAAACATCCTACTTGGAAAGTGTATGTGGTGATTGAGTGAGAACTGAGGCTATAGGTTTATGAACATGTGTGTGTTTCTAAGAATGCATGTGTTCCTGCATGTGCACGTGTCTTCAGACCCCATTGCCACTTTTTCAATTTTCATCTTCATGCGAGTGCCCAGGTATGTACCAATGCTTCTGCAATAAACAAACAAAAAAAAGTGCATCAATATTGGGGCATCCATAACAATGCAAAAGAAAATAGAGCACCAATTGTTATACTCGTCATTGTATATAATGCACATTTTCTTGTTGGTGCACATCCTCCACATCATAAGTGGTGGGTCTAAACAAAATAAATGAAATATGATACTAAGGTAATTGGAACTCTAGATATATTACGATGCATTCACATGGAAATGACACACATGTAATGGTGCATCAAAGAGAACATCCAAAGAGTTACTATGTGTGAAGTGTTGATGTTTTGGTAATTGCGAGAGGTATTAACCTCCAAGTGTAACCTTTGTACTTATATTAGAATATTATAGAAGTAAGAGAACCATTAAAGAGATGTGTGGAAACCCTAGAAGAGAAGTTGACCCAAGAATAATAATAATAAAGAAATAAGAAACTTAGAAAGAGAATTCGACCCTGCCATAAAAGTCAAAGTAAATTATATTTGCCAGAAAAGACAGGTTGGCCCTGTGGGAAAAGTTCACTAGTTGAATAAGTATAAATAAGGTGAAGCCTTAGCTCATTTGTACACTCACTCACTTAGCCAATGCAGAAGTCTAAGGAGGAACTATAGTGCCAACTAGGGTGCAAGTTTGGAGAGTTGTAGTTGCAGCTGGAGAGGGTACAAGTCTGGAGGAATGGTGTAGGAGTCTTTCTGGTATCTCTCTTGTTCTTCTCTTGGTGTAAGGTATGCTATATTTGTATGTTTATTTTGTTGCTACTGCAACATTATTGTGGCTAGGGTTTATGATTTGGTTCTAGTGTATACTTGCGAGAATTATTCTAATTAAAGGTTAGTGTGCTCGGGGGTGGCATATGAAAATGCCTATGGTTTGGTGAAAATGAAGTGGCATTGTCTATGGTTAAATGAGCATACCTAAATTTTAACATCATATCAGAGTTAGTTTCCTTCATAATAGTCTCATCGTTGGAAGGAATATCCTTAGTTTCCCCTATTTTCAAGCTTGTTGAGCACTTACTAAACCAACTAAGAAGACCGCCTAAGTAAAACGCATATTTCCCTCAGATCAGATCTGCAAATTTTTGAAGTTGTAGTTCTAGTTCCTTTGTGGTAGTTCTTTCACACCAATTGTACTGTTAGTTATAGAACTAGTTACAACACCAGTTGTAGTGCCAGTTACAACACTAGTTTGCAGTGCCAACACTAGTTGGAATACCAGTTGCATTAAAAATTTTGGTGAAACGTTGGGCCTAATTTTTGGTTGTCTTAGTCTACCTTACCCTAGCGCATCTCCATCTACCTTTAGATTACAAGTTGGAGAAATTTTGAATTTTTAAGGTTCATCATTGCTTGCCACTTCTTCCGGATGGTGCCACTACCTACCAATGTTGTCGGAGGTATGTACTTATGTATGTTTAAACTGTATCACTATTTTCAGTTTGATTGCAGAAGAAGGGATCTATTTTCCAAGAAACAATCGTAGATCTAGAGGGATCTCATATCTAACACATTCAAAGGAACAACACACTCCAGGTTTGATTGTTTTCATATGCCTCTAGTTGTTATGGAATTATTGTGATTTTATGAACATCTAGTTGTATTTTGATCTATTGAAGTTATGATTATCGCACTAACCTTTGTTCAAATTCAAAGTTAGAAACTAACTTTATTCAAACTATTAGATTCATTAAGGTTGATATTTTAGATTTTATTTGCATTATATTCTCTAACTCATATTTCTATCAAGAAATTATATTGTCTTAAGTACAGGGGACAGGTTGAAGAGAATACTTTTCACCTTGAGTGAAGGAGACTCGAAATAAAATCAACAACACTCGTTCTTGAAGATAAGACTCTAGGTTCCAGGTTTGATTGATTAAATTAATAAGTTTCCAATTTGCACATATCAAGTTTGATAATTGCCACATTACTAGTTGTGACAACAATCCTTGAAAGGTTCTATTACTGCTAGATACAATGAATACTTGGAAACGTGTGAGTACTACTGATATAAATGTTTATTGTACTTGTTTGCAAGATGAACTAACATATCCTATAGGAGATACTTCTTGTTTTTCTTCGAGGAAGGTCACCTTGGTAATAATATGATGATTACCATGTTATTTTCCTTTATTCCTGTTGACATATATATGTTCTTATGAAAATGCTATTATACTTTTTTCTCTTGTTTCTATTGTCTCGGGTAGGTTATTTTATAAATTCCATGGAGGTTACCATGGAGATATTGTTCTTCTTGTTTTCTTGTTCCAGAAAGGTTACCATGGAGGAATGATTGATCACAACACTAGAAGAGTGTTTTTCCTTTTTCTTATTATTGTATTTTTATTTTGGCTCTTGTTCCAAGTGGGTCACAAGAAATATCTCTGAGAAGGAGCTAATGTGATTATTGTTCTCATTCTGGTCTTTATTATTATCATAGTATTATTCTTGTCTACTATTTTCCCCTTTGTTGTCCCTGTTCCGAGTAGGTCACAGGTGATAACTCTGAGGGAAGCTACAGTGACAGTTGCAGGAGACAACATATTAGATGGTCTCTAGTTTGAGACATGGAGCGGACTATCAAGATAAGATTTTTTATACATGACCGTATACATCGATGTATCGAAGAATATGAAAAAGGGTAATTTTGTGAGATACAAAGTATCTCATATGGATATTGATTATAAGGAGAAGAAGGCTCCAAACATGATTGAACAAATCCCTCTAGTGCAGTTGATCACTCTTCAGATCATTAGGAAGAGTTAGTAGAGCCAGAAGGGTCTACCCAGAATAATTGCAGTAACTAGGAAGAGACCAACATGGTCTTGTGACACTTTGCATGATGCAAAGACATATAAAATTGACAAGACATATCATGAGGAGAAGATGACTCCACCAGTGGTGAGGCAAGTGGCCCCACCAAATACTAGCTCAGAAGGAGCTAAAGTTCATAGGGATTCAACCCTCAAGATCCAGTAAGGAGGAACATACTCCCCAGTACCATTCATAGGATACTGTAGAGGAAATCATCACATACATAGGGAGTAGATGGCTTGGGAAATTATAGAGACTCAGAGTGAGCCTCATCTTAGCAAGAGTCGGTGGCTTAGAGACTTTCATTTAGGAAGTATTCCTCCTCATATCCATATGGGAGAGAGAGATGTCTTCCAGGACTGACAGACAGGTGTCATGATTTGAGGAGACTATATCGAAGCTTCAAAGGCTTCAAGGAGATATGAGACCTCTCGGGAAGATTCCCTAGTTTCAGTGATAGAGGAGGAATCCAGTCAGAAGGACTGAGATATGGATATTTTTCCTTGAGACTATAAGGGAAGTCAGTAGTGACTTCCAAATTGATCTACAAGATAAAACATGTTGTTGATGGTAGCATAGATATGTAGAAGCCTTATTTATGTCCAGAGGATTCTCCCAGCAAGAGGGAGAATAATACAATGAGACAGTTTCTCCAATAGTCAGAAGAAGTATACATACAGAAGACACAATATACGTGAGAAGGATTCTCATGTTTGTAGATTAAAGAAAGATTTGTATGGGCCTAAGTAGGCACCTAGGACATGATATGCCACATCAGAAAATTTATTGATGAGATTGGGATTTACCAAGAGTAAAACAGATTCTAGCCTGCACTTCAAGATTGTGGATGGTGGACCAGTGATATTAATTTTATATGTGGATGACTTGTTTCTAATAGGAGATGACAAGCTCATCACTGAGAGTAAGAGGAATCTTATTGCAAAGTTCAGATGAAATATCTAGGCATGGTGCATTGCTTCTTAGGTTTAGAAGTATGGAATAAACCTGATGAGATTTTCTTGTGCCAAGGAAAATATGTTGTAGAGATTCTAAATAAATTTAGAATGATGGATCGTAAATCCATGCCTACATCGATGTTGACGAATCTAAAGTTATTTAGTGATACATATTCAGAGGAAATGGATGCTACCATGTATGGAAAGATGATTGGTTTGATGATGTACTCGACAAACACGAGGCCAGATATATGTTTTAGGGTGAACACATTATGTTAGTACATAGTTGAGCCTAGACATGTTCACCTGATTGCGGAAAAACATGTGATGAGGTACATGAAGAGTATAATTGATTATGGACTCAAATATATCTCAGATCATGAGATAAGACTGCATGGCTACATAGATTCAGATTGGGCAAGTAGTGTCACACACCGGAAGAGTACATATATATGTTGCTTCCGTTTTGGATCAGATGTGATCTCATGGCTCAGTAGGAAGTGGACTTGTGTGGTTCTTATTTATGCAAAGGCAGAGTCTGTAGAAACGAGTTCATCTTGTGGTGAAGCAATGTGACTTCAGAAGCTGATTACAAGATTGTTTGATCTTGAGTTGGAGGTGACCTGTATCCTTGGTGAAAACCAGAGTTGCATAAGATTGTCGAGAACCCAATGTTTCATGACAGGTCTAATCATATCGAGATAAAGTACCATTTTATCCGAGAGATGGTACAAAATGGAGCAATGAAGCTCCAATATGTCCCTACCGATGAACAGGTCGCAGTTGTGTTGAATACGTCTCTATCTAGAGTGAATTTAGAGTACTTTAGATATAATCTTGGTGTGGTCCAGAAGGACTTTACCTCATGACAGGGAGTGATGTGTTACATATGTGACTCTAGGTGCAGCATAGTGTGGTGCAGTAACATTAGGTTCATGTTTGGACACTAACTGTGGCATCAATCATCATGATCTCGCACAAGGTCAGTAGACATGGATCCTTCAGGGAGGGCATGTGTTCCCAGCTTCAAGAAGTGTAAATTGTGGACCCTTCAGGGAGAGTGTATTTCCTTGATAGCTAGAGGGCCAACCTATGTCATTGGAGGATGACTAGCCTAGGGCTAGTGGCCGGACTCTGGGCCAGATGATGACTAGCCTAGGGCTAGTGGCCGAACTTTGGGTTGGATGATTCCTAGATTGGGGCTAGATGTGTAGTCTATGTGCACTACATCACCTAACCCTCATGGTTATATGTATGGTCTATGTGGGGCTAGAGGACTGGTGTGCCAACTAGGGGACTAGCTTAGGGATAGTGGTCGGACTTTAGGTCAGATAATCCCTAGTGAAATCTAGATTTCCATCATTGTGTGAGTTGGAAGAAATCCATGCCATGATTTTTAAGCCCACTAATGAGATGCTTGTAATGTACTGAATGTTGTGCACTGACGAGTTACTAGTTCCTTGTGAACTAGATTTCAGATTCAATGTGAGCTGACAAGTTACTAGTTCTATATGAACTATATGTCGACCAGTAGTGTGAGAGATAATTCCCAGCTAGAGTGTCGATCAGTAGTATCGAAGGTTACTAGATAAAGGACCAACTAGTAGTGTTAGAGGTGTTTTCCAGTTAGATGGATAATGGGTGGCTATGATGGTGGTACTTGTTACATGATATGTTTGATCATGAGATAGCCTATATGGATATGACACTTGTTACATGATTTGTTTGATCATGAGATAGCATGTATGGCTATGACACTTGTTGCATGACCTTTTGATCATGAGATAGCCTGTGTGGATATGGAAATGCTACCTGTAGACTAGTCTGCAAGACCATGTGACTCTTTCCCATGCCATGTGAGATGGATGGATGTGTCTGAGACCACTACATGAAGAAAATCTTAGTTAATACTTCCCTAGCTAAGAGGGTGTGTTGATGTTTTGGTACCCGCGGGAGGTATTAACTTCCAAGTGTAACCTTTGTACTTAGATTAGAATATTATGAAATTAAGAGAACCATTAAACAAATGTGTGGAAACCCTAGAAGAGAAGTCATCCCAAGAATAATAATAATAAAGAAATAAGAAACCCAGAAAGAAAAGTCGACCCTGCCAAAAAAATCAAAGTAAATTATATTTGCTAGAAAAGATAGGTTGGTCTTGTGGGAAAATTTCGTTAGCAGAATAAGTATAAATAAGGTGACGCCTTAGCTCATTTGTACACTCACTCACTTAGCCAATGCACAATTCTAAGGAGGAACTGCAGTGGTAGCTAGGGCGCAAGTTTGGAGAGTTGCAGTTGTAGCTGGAGAGGGCGCAAGTCTAGAGGAATGGTGTAGCAGTATTACTGGTATCTCTCTTGTGCTTATCTTGGAGTAAGGTGCGTTATCTTTGTATGGTTATTGTGTTGTTGTTGTTTCAAAATTATTGTGGCTAGGGTTTATCTATTTGTTCTAGTGTATACTTGCCGGAATTATTCTAATTAAAGGTTAGTTTGCTTAGGGGTGAAATATGTGAATGCCTATGGTTGGGTGACAATGAAGTGACATTGTCTATGGTTAAAAAAGCATACCAAAATTTTAACATGAAGTAGTTGTCCCATGTGTGAAACCAACATAGATGATGCATCCAATCAACACAAAGGTGTAAGAGAATTCTCAATGAAAACTTCCTTCACTCTCTACTGTTTATAGCTTGATTGGATGCCTCATAGAAAATGTGGTTGATTGTGCATTACCACATTGTCACTGTAGCATTTATGATGATGCACATTTCATTCAATAGTACTTAACAATGCATCATGAACAACCTCGAATAGCTTCGTAACTAGCGATCGATCAGAGCCTAAGGCTCGGAAATAATCCCGATAAGGCACCATTGGTAGGGCATATTATGTTGCACCTTATGCAGTGTGTTGCCCTAAAACTAATGTACTACATTGATGCAACATGTATCAACACCCTTGAAGGTGTGTGAAAATGAACGTAGGCACACTACTCTAAAATATTTTCAAATTTTAATCTATCCGATATGGAGCATGTAGATCAAAATTGGAAATTGAGTCACTTAACGTAAGGGTGGGGATACAATGAAGAAAAGAATCAATTCTTAGAAGGGAGGAAAGTACAACGAGAATGATTTAGGAAAAGCAATCATACTATTTTTTATTTTACCCTAATTATAATGTACTTCAAAATTTAATGGATTGGTATACCTTTCGAAATAGTGCAATTATATGCTTAGAAAATTATGATGCACCAAATTACTTTTTTTTTTTTTTTTTAAACTCTACCCACTTCTATACTAAAGACTTTTGCGAAAATAGAAATGGGAGAAGGGAACTTTAACAAACCTTATTTTCCTTGTATGGGATGAGATGTGAAATGTATAAACCCAACCTGTTCATTCCATATTAGTCATTTAGAGTAGTTTTGAGAAATAGAAAACCATGTACCTTTCCTCTCTTACTGGAGATAACTTGTCGCTTGAGCAATTACAAGAGGAGATTAAAATTATTTAACGTGAGGTTGTGTCATAGTTGGAAGTTGTAGAGAAAGTGATCAATGAATGTGAGATGAACTTGGCACTCGTTCGAGTTTATCTTTGAAAAATGGCACCAAGCATTCTTTAGAATGTAAATTTGAAAATGAATATTTTGGGTAAATTGAGGAAGAAGAATGTAGAGGCTGCTAACTAGATATTTGTAAGGATGGAGCCTAAGGTGAGGGAGGAATTCCTATGTGTGAATAACAAATTAAATCATTTTTCCCTACATTACAACATTACTATATTTTTCCTACATTACAACATTACTATGTTAATGCATAATTTTGAACGACTTAATAAAATATGTCTAACATCATTAAAAAAAAATTAATATATATATATATATATATATAAATTTAAAATATCTGTGTATTTGTATATCCACTTCCCCTCCTAGTATGTTTTGTGATTTTGAGAAATCATGAAATCAAATCCACCTACTTGTGCCTTCTTTTATATACACATTATTGTTCATGAGATCTATAAAGTGATCTTAACAGTTTACTTCATAATTTGTGTGATTTTGGAAGGTGACGACATCAAATCCACTTACACAATATTGTTCATTAGATCTATAAAGTGATCTTGACAGTTTACTTTGTAATTTTGAAAGGTCACGAGATCAAATCCACCTACTTGTGTCTTCTTTTACGTTAGATCTCTGAAGTGATCTTAATCGTTCTAAAGTTGTTATGACGAATAATCACAGCGGGTCTGGGAAACTATATGAATATATTGTGTGGGCCATAATCGTCGGTCTATTTAAATCTAGTTTCTATACATGGGATGAGATTATAGAGTGGTGGAGCCACACTATTTGTCAGTTCATAGATTCCAATATTGGCCTACCTTGAGTACCCAAGGTACACTCTATGGGCCCTAATTCTTCGTAAAAAGAAACCGACGAGTCGCATGCGATACTCCAAACTGACTGACTTGCAGCGCTTTCTTATAAACGAAGAGGAGGTCCACAGCTAGTGAGTCCCACCAAATCTAAATTCACATAAACAAATAGGATTATAGCACAGCTGCTAACTCGCGGTTGAGAACGTCGAAAGGTATCGGCTAAGAATGCATGTCCTCAATATAAAATGTTTGTGGTAATCCGTGTGTGGTAATATGAAAAGTTGGTTACATTAGATTTAATCCTACTTAATCATTTAAACGTGGCAATTACATATCCTTGCAGTAATTTTTTAATGTGATTAGGTAAATATTAAAAAGTAAACATGTTAAATGCAAGAAAGTTATGAACAATAAATCTGACTCATTGATTTTGGAGGACAATTAAGAATATGCCAGCATCTTCAATGCATAGCCATCAGATTAGAGTTTAAGGTTAAATAAGGTTAAAAGATCATTAATTGTGCCCATTATCAATAGGTGTAAGCCTTTCGGCATAAAAATCTTAACCTCCTTCCCCATATATATATACAAAGTGCACTGATGAAAGCGGTGTTAAAACCCGGCACACGCAGTTAAAATTAGTTAAAAGGACCTCAATCATGGCGTTAAAAAATAAAAGAAACCTCTCTCAGGGATAAGAAAAAAATTAATTGATCATTACGAAAGCGGTTGACTTCCACACTTCATAAAAAAAAACTAATGTCATTCAGACTTCAAACGTGGAATGAGGAATGATGTTGTTTAGATTTCAACATTTTAATGTGTGACATGATATTAATTCTTGTTAATCATCTAAACGTGGCAATCATATGGTTTTACAGTAATTTCTTAATATTATTAGGTAAATGTGAAAAAGTAAACAGGTTAACTGATGCATTCATAGATGCAAGGAAGTTATGAACAATGAATCATATTCATTGATTTGAGAGGAGGATTACTAATATGTTAGCATCTTTTATTGGTAGTCATCAAATTAGGTTTTTAGGTGTAAGCTTATCAGCTTAATAAAAGATTAAGTAAAAATAAATATTATGTAAATGTATATATAATAAAAGTATTTTGAACATCAAATATATATAATATAAAAGTTGGTTTTGGAGTATGATCTAAAATTGTTTTTGGTTTTAGAGTATGAATTAAAATAGTTTTTGTTTGGTTAAGAGCAACATGTTAAAGTTTCTTTATCCTACCATTAACAATTTATTCCAAGTAGTATAGTTTTAGCTCATGGGCTAATTTTCCACGGTTTTTCCAAAAACCAGATTATCTATCTTAAAAATGATTCACCCAAAAATTCTATAGGATAAAATTATTTTACCTTAAAAATAGCCAAAATTTTATAAAAACTATATAAAATCTTTATAAATTTGAATATTTTTACAAAAATATCCCTAAACATTTATAGTTGACATATGAAAGATTAGTAAGATTCGCCAAGATTTCTACATTTTAAAACAAATTTCAATCCTTAAAATCATCCCTAATCAACGTGTATATTCTAGAATAGTAACCAGTGATGATTATCCTTATGCTCTAAGTTATTATAAATTTTCTTTTTTTACTGCTATAAAAAAAAAATTAATGTACATTTATCATGATAAGAATCTTTTAAAAACCAACAAATTTGACCTTTGACGTTTTTAATTTAGATCAGTGCTGTTACAACAAGGCAGTCTGAAGAAAAAGTGGTTTCTTAATTAATGCAATGAGCAGAGATGTGTCATGGCCGATTCGGAAAACAATAGAAGAGTGTCAAGTGACTGCGACGTGGCTTCTTTCGCTGCCACAAAACAATAACGACGATTCTGAGTATTATTACGAAAACATATGAATAGCGGACACATCTCTGAACATCACAGAGTGGAGAGGAAGCAAGGTATCAGAAGCAACGTGTGCGCATGTGAATAAACTTAATATTTTCTTCTGGCCGATACAGTACCCACAGAGCCTGCACGTTCTCGATTCATTTTTAATTGTCTCCATTGGATTGTGGGAAATAAATAGAACGACGGAATATGTCTCTTTACGTGAAAAGCCTCTCACTTTTAATATCGCTCTGTTCTTTGGCCTTTTATTTGTCAACACTAATTTAAGTGGACTCTCAGAATTATAAATGTCGAGCACATGCATAGATTCGCTCGCAGCCAGTAGATCATATATATCTGACATTATCACCGAACTCCGTTCATCTTTCCGACTTTCTGTGTGAGTTGGTTGGGCCATGGCAAACCTGGTGTAAATGTACGTGGAATGGAATGTACTATGTAGCCAAGCCCATGTGACATTTTTTCTGAAACTGTGTACAGAGATTCTCAATATTAGCATGATGCCAACTATCCCAGAATTCTTGGTATTCAATGCTAAAATAAAATTAGGTCGTTTGTCCATTCAGTCTGCATAAATAAAGGCCTCTGGTACAGTGTAATTAAAAACCGCAAAATTGATTTATAATGGAGGATACAGATCTGCGTGAATCCTTATGGATCTTTATTCCTTTATTCATCTTCTCTCCATCTTTGTCATCTTGGCATTCGTGACAGTTCGTTTTTCAAAGCTAATCTGATTGCCACCAGAAACTGTCTGTTCTATGATTGTATTAATGATTGTATCTTTCTTCAATGTAAGATGGTAAACGTGATATTATGTATGTGGATAATATAACTTAGAAAAAAAATCTGAGGAATATAATCCGTCATAATGACGAGGAACAATGGCAAGAAAACCTGCAACTACACAAAATTTTAAGTTCAGTTTCATTTTTCTCGAGACTAGACATCGAGAGGTCGTCCATAAAGAGATTGTTCAGATCATTAAATTCATAGAGCCATTGTTGTTATGAATTTGTAACTTGGGTGGTTTGCCATTGTTGTTATGAATTTGTAACTTGGGTGGTTTGCCATTGTTGTTATGAATTTGTAACTTGGGTGGTTTTCGTAATAGTGTAACATGGTTTGCTATCACTATAACCTTTACATAGTCAACAACAAGCATGAGGTACGGTTAAATTCGGGTGAAAATCGAACTTGAAACCTCCTTTACATGTTTTATTCCATTTATACAGCACTTATTAATGGGTCTACACCCTATTGACATTATTCTTATAACCTATGAGATTAGTAAAAAATTAAAATAATTTATTGTAAAGTTTGAAGATGAAAATGTTAACCATTTAAAAATATTGTAAATATTAAGTTTTGTAGGATATTTGGGAGTTCACAATAAATTATAAAAGGGTTGTATTTTTAATATAATTAATTTTTAAAATGTTTAAATTTGTAATGTTTTTTTGGGTGTTTTAAAATATTTTCAATTTGTATTTTTAATATAGTTTATTTTTAAAATGTTTAAATTTGTAATGTTTTTTTTTGGTATTTTAAATATTTTCAATATATATTTTTTATTATTATATGAACAAATTTAAAAAGTGCTGAAAGTATTTAATCTTTTGAAAAGAATTGATTATTTCTCATTTATTTATTTACCACACTTTAATAGTATTTTTAATTTTTTTGTTTTCAAAGTAAATATAAATGTTTTTGTTGTTTATATGGTTTCATCTTTTTGTTTTCATTTACTTTGAAATATGGTTTCATCTTTATGGAAATTATCATTTTTACTTGAAAATTTTTAAGAAGGTATGAAAGTATTCCATTTTTTTAATAAATTGATTATTTATTTATTTATTTATAAATATATTAAATAAATATATTGTTATTTATATTATTATATTTTTCTGTTTTCACTTTTGTAGAAATAAGAAATTATTTTTTAAATTTACTTTATCAACAATTTTAAAAACTTAGGAAAGTATTTAAATTTTTTGATAAAGAATTTGATTATTTATTTTTTATTAATTTATAAGACATATTATATATGTCTTATTCTTAATTTCTCCTTATTTTCAAAATAAATATAAATGTTCTTTCTGTTTATATTGTTCAAGTTTCTTGTT
>SNQJ01S0000939.1:145584-161462 GCA_010110895.2 Picea sitchensis
AATGTTTTTTCATCCATGTTTTACTATAATTTTTATATATTTTACAAGTAGATATTTTATATTGAAAATAATGTTTTTTCATACACATTTTATATATATATATATATATATATTACTTATACTTTATAAGTAGATATTTGTGATACATTGAGCCAATATTTATAAGTTATACTGAGCTAATATTTATAAGTAATAAATTGAACCAATATTTATATATGTGATTAAGATATTGACCCGCTTTCTTCTCGAGCGAGAGGCATAACCGGTTTTGCCAACCAGGAGGCTAGGGGAAACATATCGGAGTTAACCCGACAAATTGAACCAAATGGCCTTTTTCATGCTAAAAATTTGAAAATAAGGTTTTTTTATTATATTTTACTATATATATTTTATAAGTAGATATTTTATATTGAAAATAATGTCTTTTCATCCATGTTTATTAAAATTTGTATTTTTGTTTTTTTACTTCATACCAAAAATAATACAATTATAAAATTTGTATTTTTTTTTTTTTACTTTATACCAAAAATAATACAATTAATAATTGATAAAACAAATCTTCCAAATCCTCAATTTTAATTTACTTTCATCATATTTTTTATTTATTGAAAATTATTTTTTGTTATTTTATATACAATTTTCTACTTTCCAACCCTCATCACTTATGTAAAAATAAGAAATTTATTTTATGAACAATTTTAAAAATTTAGGAAAGAAATTAATTTTTTTTTGTAAAGAATTTGATTATTTCTTTTGTATTAATTAAGGAAGGAAGTTCAAAAGGTAAAAGAAGCCACGAAAGAAGGAAAATGGGCAATAATAAGAAATCTAAAAAGAATGATAATAATAAATAGGAATTTGGGACACTCACGATCATTTTTTGGAATTGTCTTGGCTTTCCATGGTGCAAAGGTCTTATGATAAGTTGGATCCCTAGTGATATTGATATTGTCTCTCTAGCCCAAACTTGGGAGCATGATGAGTCTAAGATCCCTAGCATAGAAGGATTTGTCTTGTGGTCAGTATGGAACAAAAAATCCCACTGTAGAGGGATAGGAGGCATAGCTTGTTATATTAGAAAGAGCATTTCTCCTCACATTCAACTTCATAATATTACCCTCTCAATCAGTACATTTGGATAGAAATTTCAGACACCAATGCTAAGAAGATGTATATAGCAATTTTCTATTTTGCACCTATTACTTCTACTTTTTATAAGAAAAATAATCTAGATAAGAATTGTCCCTATAATAATTTAGAACAAGATATTTATAGTTTGAAAAATGAAAGTAATATCCTCCTGCTACGAGAATTTAATGTTAGGACTGCAACTAAACAAGCTACTCTTTTAATTATTGATTCCAACCATAATTTAGTATGCCTAGATGAGGACCTTGTTTTATCTAATAGCTACAAAAGAAGCTCTGAAGACCTAATTGAGAATTTTTTTGGTACTGAGTTGGTCAAGCGTTGCACCTCTCAAGACCTAATAATTTGCAATGGAGTAATGAAGTGGCCAAAATCCAACCGGATGACTTATATTCATGGGCTAGGTAGTAGTGTTGTAGATTATGTGATATCTGACATCGCTGTTTCCAACCAAATAACAACTTCTGACATTTTAAATGACCATGAGCCTCAATCTGATCATAAACCTTTAACCCTAACTCTAAACTTTTTCGTGCATAGGAGCGTCATTGAAGAGAATTCTAATAATCAAAGGAATTTACGCTTTGACAAAAGTAAAGTTGACATTTTCTTAAAAGAATTAAATAGTAAATTAAATCTCCTAACTTATAAGGAAAACATTGAAGATGTAATATACCATATATACAAAGTATGCAGAACAAAAATAAAATGCTAGAAATGGCAGAATAACAGCAATATAACCAGAACAATCACCACAATTGCATTGAAATGATATAAAAATAACAATAGAAATAACACTTTGATTTTGAAAGCAATGTTCAAGGGCCTCTTTGAGGGGGAAACCTCCAGTTGAGCAGAGCTCTATTACAATAATATCCAAGCTAGGGTTCTCATACCCTCGACTCCTATTTATACTAAATATTTCTATAAAAAGAAGCATCTAGAGGAAGATCCTTCTAGAAGCAGAAGCTTCTATTAGGTCTTCTTACATTCAACTTATTCTATTTTATTGCAAGGCCTTATTAATATTGACCTTTATTACATCCGAATATATTGTTCTACCTATGTGCGGGTTAGGACCCTAACATGTCCTCCCCCTTAAAAACAACCTTGTCCTCAAGGCTTGAGATGTGGAAATTGTTGCAGAATGGTAGTTGCTTCCCAAGTGGCACCTGCTGGAGTTTTATCTTTCCACTGGACTAACACTTCCTTGATTGTTCTCTGACACAGGCAATGCTCACACTGGTCCAAAACTGCTTGTGGTTGTAGCCAAATGGATCCTTCTTCGGCTAACTCAAGAAGGTTGGTTTGAATTTGGCACTTAGTTCCAATCACCTTCTTTAAGCATGAAACATGAAAAATAGGATGTAGCTTCGAATGACTGGGCAAAGATAACTGATAGGTTACTTGTCCCACACGCTTGAGAACAGTATAAGGACCATAAAATTTGGGCGCTAGCTTCTGACAATGCTCATCCTTGAGGGAAGTTTGCTTGTAAGGTTGTAGTCGAAGAAACACCTGATCCCCTTCTGCAAATTGACGTTCAGAGTGACATTGATATGCTTGTTGCTTCATGCGATTCTGTGACATGACCAAATTCTATTTGAGGGTACGGAGAATAGCCTCTTGAACTGTAAGTGTTTGATCAACCGCCTGGACCTTTGAGACATCAGGTAAGTATGAGAAAACTGAAGGTGGCTTCTGTCCATATACTGCTTCAAAAGGAGTCATGAGTGCATCTATATGGTATGAAGTGTTGTACCACCATTCAACTAGGGATAACCATTGAGCCCACTGATTTTGATTTTCCGAGGAAAAACACCTCAAATATGTTTCCAAACACTTGTTGACAATTTTTGTTTGACCATCAGTCTGGGGATGATAAGTTGTGCTGAGATGCAATTGGGTGCCTTGTAGGTTGAACAGTTCTTACCAAAAATTGCTTGTGAAAGTTGGGTCGCGATCAGAAACAATAGAGTGTGGCATGCCATGAAGCTTGAAGACCTGATCCATGAAAATTTGAGCCACCGTGGATGTTGTAAATGGGTGTTGAAGAGCACAGAAATGAGCATACTTGGAAAGGAGATCAACAACCACCATGATGACTGATTTATTTCCCAATTTGGGTAAGCCTATAATAAAATCCATAGAGATATCCTTCCAAAAAGTAGGTGGAATCGGAGTAGGTTGTAGTGTGCCCAGAGATTTGACAGTTTCTCCCTTGTTGCGTTGACACACATCACATTCAACGACAAACTTACGAATGTCATGTTTCATACCATCCCAGAAGAAAGAATGTTTGACCCTGTCATAGGTTTTTGGTGAACCCCGAGTGACCCGCTGTGGGTGTAGCATGAAGCTCAGAAAGTACCATGGATTTAAGCTTTGATTGTTTACTTAAATACAAATGGCCTTTGTATCGAAGCTCATCATGGAGCCAAGAGTACCCTGGGGAAGTTGGAGAATTGGACTGCAATTGTTGGATCAGATGCAAACTTTTGGGATCTTGTAGCAATTCCTAGTGAATGGCTTGGAGCCAATCTGGTACAATGAAGGAAAGAGAAAAAAATGGATCCTTCATATTCATATTTTTGGGAAAGTGCATCCGCCACCACATTGTCTTTTCATTTCTTGTAAATGATTTCATAATCAAATCCCAAGAGATTAGTCACCCATTTTTGTTTCTCCGGGGAGGAAATGCGTTGCTCCAAAAAATACTTGAGGCTTTAATGGTCTATTTTAATTTGGAAACGTTGCCCCAATAGATGAGGGTGCCACAGATCAATGACATGCAGAATAGCCAACATTTCCTTTTCATAGATTGATTTTCCCAGATTTCTTTCAGATAGTTTCTTGCTGGTAAAGGCCAAAGGTCAACCCTCTTGAATAAGGACAACACCAATTCCTTTCCCTGAGGAATCACATTCCAAGACAAAGGTCTTTGTGAAATCAGGAAGGGACAGAACTGGAATGGTGCACATGGCCATCTTCAAGGTTTGAAAAACTTGAGAAGCGGTTGGAGTCCAAGCGAAAGAGTTATTTTTTAGAAGAGCAGTGAGAGGTGTTGCAATCTTTTCATAATTCTTAACAAACTTGCGATAATAACCTGTTAAGCCCAGAAATCCACACAATATTTTGAGAGTCTTTGGGTGAGGCCAGTCTTACATATCTTCAATCTTTTTTGGATCCACCCTAACGTCATCCTTGCCAACCAGATGACCCAAGTATTCTACTTCTGAGGTGCTAAAAGCACATTTAGAGTGTTTCAGGAAAAGTTGGTGCTGAGAGAGTAGATGGAGAACTCGATCCACATGAGCAAGATGACCTGTCCAGGTTTTGATATAGATGAGGATATCATCAAAGAAAACTAAGACAAAATGACAGAGAAAAGGACGGAAGACATGATTCATGAGGCTTTGGAAGGTGGAGGGGGCATTACACAAGCCAAAGGGCATGACAAAAAACTGATAGTGGCCCTCATGAGTTCTAAAGGAAGTTTTGGGAATGTCTGCCTCTTTCATACGTATCTAGTGGTAGCCTGAATGAAGATCAAGTTTAGTAAAGAATTGGGAACCACTCAATTCATCCTGGAGGTCATTAATGATAGGAATGGGAAATTTGTCTTTAATGGTAAGTTTGTTGAGGGCACGGAAGTCAGGAAACATTTTCCAAGAACCTTCTTTCTTCAGGACCATGACCATAGGAGAAGAGTAGGGGCTCATACTAGGGCAGATAACACTTGCATTAAGGATTTCATGGACCATTTTCTCAATTTCATTTTTTTGGGAAAAGGGGTGACGATACAGACGAATATTGGGAGGAAGGCTTCCAGGTACAAGGGGAATGGAATGATCATGAACACCACAGGAAGGAGGGAGTCCCTAGGGAGTGGAAAAGACCACTTGATGTTGAGAAAGGATGGCTTGAAGGTATTGTGGCACTGAGGGTGTCTCTGTTTCTTGTATGACATGGAGTTGGGAAATAACACCAAAATGACCTTTTTTGAGCAACTTTTCCATGCGATGGGAACTAATGATCTTAGGTGAACCAGCAGTGATGCCTTGGAACTTATATTGGTGACCCTCCTGGTTGAATTTCATGGTTAATTCCTTAAAATCCATGAGAATGGGACCCAAAGTCCTTAGCTAGTCTGCACCCAACACAATGTCACAACCGCCCATGTCGATAGCAAACATATGATATTTCAGGTGGTAGTCACCAATTTGGAGACACACATTTTCACAACACCCTCCACATTTCATTGAGCCACCATTGGCAATCATGATTTGGAAATTATTGATGGCATGGATGTAGCAATGAGTTTCTTGGGCAATGTGGCAATGAATAAAGTTATGGGTGCTTCCACTATCAACCAGAGTGATGACCTTCTGATGCTTGATGTAACCGATTATCTTGAGGGTTTGGGGGGCGTAGAAGCCAGTGAGAGCATTAAGGGAAATGACCGGTTCTACTTCGGTAGGGTCTGAGGGAGGGGTTATGTCAGTGGTTTCAGGTGACTCAGACACAAGGGGAGTTTCATCATCCTCTTCCAAAATATCCTCGGAGATGGCCATAAAAAGATTTTGTTCCTTACACTTGTGGCCCAGGAAATTTTTTCATCACAATTATAAAAAAGGCCTTTGAGTTGGTGTTCAACCATTTCAGCCCTGGTCAATTTTTGGATCTTTAGTGGAGTGGAGGGAGTAGTGGGATTTACTGGTTTAGGGTGAGGGATAAAGGAGGGTTTTTTGTTTTGAGAAGATACAACCTGTTGTGCTTCTTTAGCTCTTTTAGTAGCCTCCACCCAAATCTAAGGCCAAGCCATGAGGACATGGGCCTGAATATCATCCTTGAGGCCACTAATAAAAAACTCTCGGAAAACGGCATCAGACATGCCCTTTGTCCGAAAAGCCAGGTGCTCAAAGGAAGCTATAAAGTCTTCCACTGTTCCTGATTGTTTCAACTTTGTCAAATGGCCCAAATGGTTGGTTTCAGTGTCAAAGCGTTCATAAATCTCTGCCACAAAGTGTGTCCAAGCAATATACCCTTGACGAGAATTTTTTCTCCATTGCCACCATTGCCAACGTTCTTGATCTAGATGGAGAACACCATACCGGAGTTTGGACCAGTCATCTATAATGTCGTATAAAGAGAAATAATGTTCCATTTGGGTTACCCAAACAATGGGGTCCGAGACATCAAATTTGGTCACATCCACCCGCGGAAGGCGTAGGTCACGTTGAAACTGATGGTGCTGAAAGTTATGGGAATGAGAGGAATGTTCACCTTCAGTATGTGTGGGTGAGTCATAGAAAGGGTTATCTGTAGGGATATGAATCTTGGTGCAGAGTGACGAAAAGACAGATTCAAGATGGGTGGTCAGGCCTTGTTTGATTTTCTCCATTGAGGACTGCATGGTTGTATTGATGGCGGCAACATTGGCATTGAGTTGTTTCACTTCTTGTTGGGTCTCGGTGAGACTAGATTGCAAGGTATTGAAGTGAGTTTCAAAGTCTTGGCTATGGGTATGGGCCATTAGGATGAGGGAATCGAAAAGGGGTGGGTGGGGTCAAATTTTTTTTCGACAAATGATATGTATGAATGTGATAAGGGTGAAGAGATGAATCCAATGGAATAGGTCTCAAATAATGGTGAAAAATTTTCTAGACTTTTTTTTTTTTTTTTACACCTACGGAGTTATACTCTGGTCTGAAGAACACTGCAATGATGAAATGCCCAAATTATTAACCAAAAAGAAATGTGTAGTTACTTGGAAACCCGAACATAGTTGCATGGTAATAGATCTTGTTTGTTTTGATTTGTTTATGTTGTTGTCCCCAAGGGTTAGGTATTCAAGGGTTCTATAGACAAGGGTTTTCCCTATGCTATAGCTCTCTGATATATGTGCAGGGTCCAATAGTAGTACTCGACCCAATATCTCAGGGCACTAACTAAGGAGGATAGACTGTACTCTTAGACGTACTACCCGACTACCCATATACTAGAGAGTATCTTCCCGAGTGTTGTTCTCATTGGCACTATAGAAGTCAGGCGGTCGGTCGGTTTATCTAAAGAGGGCTTCAGGAAATCTAGGCGAATCCGTACACAGGTGTTGTCTGATGCGCTACCACTCAAAGGGGTACCAACAGGGGTTACAAGGGTGGCCAACAGATGTGCGCTTAAGAACCACTTGTATTTCCTGTGTGTATGAATCTCTCAACCGTGAGTTTATGCACGTAATGACATATCTCTGTGGCTTAAAGATGTCGGAATACTTCTCTAGCTTGAAAAAAAATTACCCACAATTTATGCCAAGGAAAGTGCTCTGATACCACTTGTAATATACCATATACAAAAATAATTCACCCAAATTCTATAGGATAAAATTATTTTACTTAAAAATAGCCAAAAGTTTATAGAAACTATATAAAATCCTTATAAATTTGAATAATTTTAGAAAAATATAGCCAAACATTTTATAACTGTCAATTTTTTTTATTGAACTTCCTATTATGATGTATTCAATGTCATAGGTTTCTCTTTGGCTAAGTAATCAGGAGTGGGGTCTACAAGGAAATTTTTAAGGATCCATACTTATGTTAAATTGTAGAAACCTTTGTGGTCTTATTAATTATTAAAATGCCAACTATAAAATGTTTGGCAATATTTTTGTGAAAATATTCAAATTTATAATGATTTTATATAGTTTCTAAAAACAATTGTCGACTTTTAGAGTAATTTTTTTTATCCTGTATAATTTGTGTGAATCATTTAAAAAAAATGGGAAATTGATGAATCCTTTTGGAAAAAATCATGGAAAATTAGCCCAAGGGAAAATTTAGCCCTTAAAATTTTCCTGTCAAGGGGAGGCAGGGTGGGGGGGTATCTATTCCATCAAAGGAACCTAGGACTTGCACCTAGCCCAAACTAATTTTTGTATGCATTGGCATGAATTCATAGACACAAGCGCAAACATGTCACTGATAGGACTTGAATCCCGATGGGGGCTATGTTGGATGCCTATTTCACTTACTAGGCCAAGATGCTCTTGACATTGTTGGAATTTTAAGAATTATAATATTCACCAAGGTTTATATACTTTAAAATTATTAGGTATCCTTAAAATTTTCACTATTCATTTCCTTAACCAGGGTTTGCACCAAAAACATTACTAACATAACACCTTGTTTTCCCCCATAACTGTAATTATGCTAAGTCTTCATATAATGTGATCATGAAGAATGTAATTATGTTTTTGATTAATAGAAAACATGAGACAACTCACTAAGAAGGGAAAATCCTTGATTATTGGCCATGATATCACAAGTGGGAATTGGTGAGGTGGACTGGTGAAGTGGATTTGAGAAGATTCAGTGAAGAAAATAGGAATCTTGCTCAACATTCAAGCCTACACCTTAAAACATTTAATACATCACCTTCCAATGTATTTAGATATACATAGAGCCACATTATCAATTAAGGAGATTTGGATTGGTGGTTGAGTAATTATAACTACTAAAACATTTGGTGTTTGGAAGAAGAAAGAGTCAATTGAGAAATGATGAAAAGACACACTAGATTTTCCCTTTGAATTCAGGTCCCTAAATGGAGTTTATATCTCACAATAGACATGGGAATCCAAAGGAGTGTGTGGAATAAGATACCAAAGGTGGAAAAACACCACGCATATGAACATATCAGTAGACACAGAGAGAGAGAGTGAAGGGAACATAACAAAAGTTAAGGTGAACGCACTCAAGAAGATTTTAGTAACCCGAGAAGAGGTGGATGGGTTATCATAGAGAATCATGGTGAATAAAGTGAGTTCCAGACTCATAGGTAAATGATGTGGTGAGGAGGAGACTCATGTGTGTCTCTCTGAGTAATAGACATGTCAAGAAATGTTCCATGGGGAAATTAGGAAACTTTCCCAAGGAATTAATGTCCACCCTGTAACAGAGAAGACCCAAATCTAGACTGGATAAATAGAGGGTCACATATTGGTTCTTACAGGAAATAAATCAACACTGGTAAGGGGATATCGCTGAGGAACTGTGAAGCAAAGAAGGGACTCCATTGTGCAGAGGAAATCCAATTGCAAAGGTACATGATAAAGCCATGGAGGTCTTGAGTTGAGTGGGAAGAGGGAAAATTTTGTTGTTTCTTGTGGAGTGAAGGAGAGTAACCTTCCTAGACCATTTTCCTAGTTGGGAAGTCAACTTAATCAATCCCCTTATGGTATCATGTCTTGTTACATGGGTGGAATGATATAGAAAGGAGTATTTCAGCATAGCCTATAGTTATGAAGAAAGGATTCATCAGTCAATTGGTTGGTTAATATTCCATTGAACAAATAAGTGTTTTAACTTCTCCTGTTTTATTTATGTTTAGTGATGCAAACATGCTTTTTTGTGGTTTGTATGATAAATGTGAATGTATGAAGGAATGGTTGGATTCCTGAGTAAAATGGGATGTGTATGGTTGTTTTCACTAATGACCTAATAACCCTGAATAAATAGTAAGTGGCGATAACACAGAGTGTATCCCTATTAAAACTACAATCCTTTTGAAATAAAAAGATTGCAGGATATGCAAATATTCATCGAAGTTTTGAGATGAAAATTCCTTAGCAAGTTCAAAGTGAAGGAGAGAGACCAAGAATTTCTAGTAGAACCTTGATGGACATGCTTAGAGACACCATGAATGATTAAGTCCTGAATCAGGATATTACTCGAAAGAAAACATACATTTTAGGTCGAGAGTATTTATGGTCGTTGATCTAGCAGAGAGGATAGGTCCTAACCATTGGTTGGATGGTGATACCATCATAGTGACCTAGATTAAGGTTAAAAATGGACTCCTATTAGGATGGATCCAATTCAACAAGATTCAATGATCTATCAGAGGATCGGAAGAAAAAACGATGACCATTGATGTCATGTGTAAGTCTTTTGGGAGGAATATTGTTGTAGGTCTGGAGAGAGGGAAGGTGATGGGAGTCCGACGAATATGGAGTCTGAGGACCATCGATCCATCGAGATGTGTCCAATAATATCTTATTCATTGGATCTCTTATAATTAGATTCGAGGAGGAAGGCTTAAGAACCTTAATTGTCATGTAGTTGTAAATCCTGAGAGAACCTTGATCGTCAAATGAAGTGAATGAGGATTGTTAGATACGTCGAAGCATGTGTTATTAGAAGGGGTCGATCGGGGTGTTTCATGTCATAGGGGTAGATGCACTATGATGGAGGAGGAATTCGAGAGTGAATTAATAGCATACATCAGTGAGGGAAAGAACATAAATCTTAGTTATAGGATGGTCGTGGGTCCCACGAGATCACCTAACGAGTAGTTGAAGAAATGGGTGATAGTCATCGTGTAAGTAGAAGAACCGAGGGGATTGGGTCCATTGGCCATCTGAGTATGAGGATATTTGTATCCTTGGGAACGATCCATCGAAATGGAGCCATCATAGAGGATGTCGATCTTGGGAATCTGGTATTCCAATGGGGAGGAGTCTAAACCACTATAGGTTGTTGATCTGGTGGTAAGAAGTAACTCTAACCATATAGTTGAGGTCATATAGTCCATAGTAATTGTAGCAAACTCCAAAGAGGTATTTCATTGGTACGTTGGATGTAGTAAAAGTAATATTTAACGCAGTAAATATTGTGATAAGAGAATTCCTCACTTAACTAGTGATCAACCGAAACTAGGGAGAGTAAACCTGAATACTTACCATGAGGAAAGAGAAAAAAATTGAACATTCCACTAACCTAAGAGTTTTATGGTGTTGGGTGTGTTACAGAGTGGTATTAGAGAAAATTTCAAACTCTATTCTTGAATGGGTCATCGAGACCACTTGAATGTTTTAAAACACCTTTATATTTCCAAGAATGCACATTTAAAATAATTGTTAATGTAATAACTAACAATTTTTTGTTGTTTTAGCATATAGGACGTACTAAAAAAGGAAAGTAGGGGTGAATGGTGTAGTGTAACATGGAATGCACCTCACATCTAAGAGATGAGGAATCTGATGGTCATGGGGCTAGAGAAACACATATAGACTTGGTAGCCACTGTCAAAATTCTAAAGTAAGACAATGAGAGGGTCATGAAAGCTTGGGTTGAGTATGCAGAGTTGAATGCAGTGCTATTGCAAATATTTTCATAAATTCAAAATCATCTATAGTAAGGTCCAGCCACTAGCAAGGTAGATTTTCAACACTCGAAGAGGTTGAAAACCTCTTTGGGTTCCCAAAAACATAGGCTAAGTCATAGCAATTTAGGAAGGAGTTCTTCCAAGAAGAGGCATCAGGATGCAAAGAAAAGAAGACCTGGTGGAAGTATTTCCATAGAGTCATCCAGTGGTAAGTCTACTTCTAAGGAGCTATCTAGAAATGATATTGAGTTGAGTGTTCCCAACAGGAAGAAGAAGAAAAAGAGACATTCAAAGAGTTCTCTAACTAAATAATTTAAGAAGACTAAGACACCTACCTTTTATGGATAAATCAAGAATGAAGAAGAAGCTAAGGATTGGTTGTTAGGGATGAAGAATTATTTATGGGTACTTAATTACTCAGAAAATAGAAAGGAAAATATTTCCATCTTTAACTTGAATGGAGGAGCTTCCATATGGTGGGAATACCTCAATGAATTTAAAGGGTTGAAAGAGAGAAAGCTAACTTGGAAGCAATTTGATAAGTATTTTGGGAAGGGTTACCTATCATAGAAGTTCTTTGATGGGAAGATCAAATAATTCCATGAACTTAAGTTGGGATAACTTATCATGGATGCCTATGCCAATATATTTTTAGAGTTGTTGAGGTATGTCCCTTACCTCAAGGATGAGAAATCAAGGATACATCATTTTCTCAGTGGGTTTCCACGGTACTATCAAGACATAATTGATTTTAATGATCTTAAAAATTGAAGGACACAATTAGGAAGGCCAAGTGTTGTTATGATCAATATAAGAATAAGAAAGATATTTCTGAGGATCGAAAAGGAAAAGATAAGAGTGGATTCCAGAAGAAGGGATTCAAATCATTTCCATATAAGAATCCGAAGAAATTTTCTTAGTTTGTTCAACTGAGCAGTAGTATGCATCCATAGAATTTTCCATCTCAAAGTGGAAACAGACCAACAAACTAGGTGATAGAAAGACGAAAGGAACCAAAGAAGGGACCTCTACAATGTTGGGTTTGTGGAGAGGCATATCCTTTAAGAGATTTCCCTCAATGATAGCATGACAACAAAAGTATTTATCATGTTCAATAGGATACTATGGTCAATGATGTGGCCAAAAGTGTGCCTATAATATATGCAGTCATGCGAAATCGGTCAGAATACCACCAAGCTTCTATAGTGGATATGAAAGTTATTATTTCCAAGAAACCCATCTCTATTTTAATTGAGCCTAGATCTAACCTTAGTTATATATCCCCTCAAATTATTGAGGCATGTTCCTTACAGAGAAATAAACATGCAAAGGCATAGTTGGCTCAATTAGCCATATGGATAAAGAGAAAAGTGGCATAGGTAACAGAGGCTTGGCTATTTGAAAGGAGTGGACTACATGCTCAAGCAGCGTTGAATATCCTACCTCTAGGATCGTATGATGTGTTGTTAGGAATGGAGTAGTTAGCAATTCACAAAGAAAAAGTGAATTGTTATGAGAAGACCTTAGAGTGTGAAGATGAAGAGGGAATTACAAGAGTTTTGCAAGGCATTTAGAAGCCAGTTTTAGTTAGACAAATATCAACATTACAGCTCAAGAAATTTAGTAGAAAAGGATACCCCTTGTATGCAATATAAGTGCTCAATTCAACAGAAAATAAGGAGTTGAAGGCTGAAGATCACCCAGTCATGTGAGAATTTAAGGATGTGTTTCCAAAGGAAGTGTATAGACTTCCTCCTAAGATGGATCTTGATTTTTCAATATATCTTGTGACTAGAGTGATACCATCATCAAAAGTACCATATCATATTAGCACACTAGAATTGGTGGAGCTAAAAGTACAACTGATAGAGATGTTGGATAAAGGGTAGATTAGGACAAGTATGTCCCCATGGAGAGAACTAGAATTGTTTGTGAAGAAAAAGGATGGTACATTGTGCATGTGCATTGACTACAAAAAATTGAACAAGATGACCATCAAGAGTAAATATCCATTGTTGAGGATTGATGATATTTTTGATTAGCTCAGAGGAGCTGCAATTTTCTCTACGATTGATTTAAGATATGGATATCATAAATTTAGGATCAATAATGAAGACATTCATAAGAGAGCCTTTATAACAACGTATGGACACTATGCATTTGTGGTGGTTCCATTTGGGCTTACCAATGCACCATCTACATTCATGTGATTAATGAATAGTGTTATCAACAAATATTTGGGTAAGTTTATCTTAGTGTTTTTTGATGATATTTTGGTGTATTCCACTACTAAGGAACAACATGAAGAACATCTCAGAATGGTGTTACAATTGTTAAAAGATCACCAATTGTACGATAAATTCAAAAAGTGTGACTTCTTTAATAATTAAATTTAGTATTTGGGCCACACAATCTTAGCAAAAGGAGTGGCAATAGATTTCCAGAAGATCAAGACAATCATGGATTGGCCTACCTCTTGGAATTTGATGAAGGTGAGGTTATTCATAGGGTTAGATGAATGTTATATAAGGTTCATTAAGGTATTTTCCAATATTGGTCGTCGTATTACTTCATTACAGAGGAACGAGAAGAAATTTGTATGGTCAATAGAGTGTGAAGACATATTTCAGTAGTTGAAGCATATTTTGACCAATACCCCTATTTTGAAGATTTAAAACCCTAAAAAGTATTTCTTGGTTTGTATTGATGCTTGTAAATAGGGAATCGATGTATTTGTTATGTAGGAGGGACATGTGATTAGTTATAAATCATGAAAGCTAAATGAGAGTGAGAAATGGTATGTTACTCATGATCTAGAGCTCGCAACAATTGTGCATGCATTGAATATGTGGAGACATTACTTAATTTGAAGGAGTTTTGTCGTAATGAAAAACTATTTTGGTATGAAGTATTTGTTTAAACATCCATGGTTGAATGCTAGATAGGCTAGGTGGATGGAATTGATTAGCGAGTTTTATTTTGAGATCAAACACATAAAAGGAAAGGAAAATAGAGTGACAAATTCACTCAATTAGAATGTGTAAACCATACACTTAGCAGTAGAAAGTGTAAGAGAGTATGACATCAAGCAAAGGATTAAATCCCTCTTACAAGAGGATGAGATTTTTAAATAGGTAAGAATGGATTGTAGCAAGAACCCAGAGAGAACAATTATGAAGGGTATCAACTTATAGCTAATGGGATATTGTTTTATAACAACAGGTTGTATATGCCAAACTCAGGAGAGACAAAGCAATTGATTATGGATGAATTCCATAGGAGACATTATGTGGGTCATCATGGTTACCAGAAAATGGTAACAACAATAAGAAAATTATATTATTGGCCAATAATGAAGAAAATCATTGTTGAATGCATTGCCAAATGTTTAGAGTGTCAACAATTCAAGGTTGAAAACAAACACCCTACTGGAATATTGTAGCCTTTGAAAATTCAAGAATGAAAACGGGAGACAATGCCCATGGATTTTATTACTAGTTTTCCAAAAATAGTTAGGCAGCGTGATGCAATTATGGTAGTATTGGATAAGTTGAGCAAGGAATCTCACTTCATTCCCATTAAATATACTTTCAAGGCTATAGACATTGTTGACATTTTTATGAAGTAAATTTTTAGGTTGCATTGTCTACCAAAGACCATAATTTCATAAAGAAATGAAAATTTCACTTCAAAAATTTGGAAAGGTTTTTTTCAGGCTTGAGGACACAGTTAGCATTTAGCATGACCTACCATACTCAAATAGATGGTTCGACCGAAAGAGTGATCATAATGTTAGAGGACATGTTGAGGGTGCATGTTATGCATCACCCCAAGCAATGGGAATAATATATGCCTCTCATAGAGTTTTCATATACAATGGTTATCAGGAATCATTTAAGACGATCCCATTTGAGGTTTTGTATGGAAGGAAGTGAAATGTTAAAATTAATTGGGATGGCGCACTGGAAAATATCACACATGGAACAGAACTACTGAAGGAAATGGAGCAAGAAATGATCAAGATAAATAATAACTTGAAAACAATCCAGGACAGACAAAAGAGTTATGCATATAGTAAGAGAACTCATAAAGAGTTCAAGGTGGGAGATCATGTGTATCTTAGTGTGAAACCCAATAGGATTTCCCTAAGGATAAGGACATGTGCTAAGTTAGAACCTTGATATTGTGGACCATTTGAAGTTGTGGAAAGAGTGGGACCAGTACCATATAGACTTTCTTTTCCACCTACTGTTACAGCTCATAATGTGTTCCATGTATCTTTGTTGAAGAAATATGTTCATGATTCTAATCATGATATCGATTGGATAGTGATATAGGTGGAACCAAAGGGATAATTCCAATCTGGACCTCAATGCATCCTAGACATGAGAGAAATATTGATCTGGAACCGATCCATCATGTAGGTCAAGGTGTAATGGAAACACTTTGGAGAAAATGAGGCTACTTGGAAACTAGAAGAAGCCATGAGAGTGGCATACTATTTTTTGTTTTTTGTATAATTATCTCTCTCTCTCTCTCTCTCTCTCTCTCTCTCTCTCTCT
>SNQJ01S0000939.1:161512-199292 GCA_010110895.2 Picea sitchensis
TATCTCTCTCTCTCTCTCTCTCTCTCTCTCTCTCTCTATATATATATATATATATATATATATATATGGCATTTTAAACACTGAGGATGGTGTTTGTTTAAGAGGGAGGGGAATGTAACACCCTATTTCCCCCATAACTACAATTATGATAAGACTTCATATGAAGCATGTAATTATGTTTTTCATTATAGAAAACATTGAAAAAATGACTGAGAAGAGAAAAGAATTGAGTATTAACCATGATATCACAAGTGGGAATTGGTGAGGTGGATTTGAGAAGCTTAAATGAAGAAAATAGGAAGCTTGCTCAACATTCCAACCTACACCTGAAAAAAATTAATACATTACCTGCCAATGTACTTAGATATACATAGATCCACACAATCAATTAAGGAGATTTGGATTGGTAGTTGAAGCAATTACAAATTCTGACAAGTTCGGTGTTTGGAAGAAGCAAGAGTCAATTGAAAACTAACAGAAGGATGCACTAGATTGCCTCTTCGAATTCGGGTCCTTGAGGAGGTTTTCAATTTTCACATGCAACTTTATGTGACTAATTTTTAGATATGAAAATTGTGTCCTAGTGATCTAACATTAAAACCCTAGATGTTATCACTGAATAATTTTACACTGAAAATTATTGACTGAAATTATATGCAGCAAAAACAAAAAGGACCAGAGATGAATCATCAACACATATGAGACACAAATTTAGTTATGTAACCTTGTTAACTTCATAAACTATGTGGGTGAAACCAACCCTCCCAACCATTACAATATCACCAAATCTGAGGACAACCTTTTCCTCTCATACAATACAAATATTACCAAAATTTGAGAACAACCTTTTCCTCCAATAACCATATAAATCAGAAAACCAAACCTCAACAATATCCCTGGAAATATCTTCTACCCAAAAATCTACTACAGACCACTTGTATGACCTGCTGACGTCATCTTTCATCCTGTACAGACATGTTGTTTACCCAGAAAACTATGTATGTGGTTCTCCTTACTCCAACCTACGTATGTATGCAATTGCTCCCATTGTAACCTGCATATACATGATTGTGCCAACTGTAACCTGTATATGTACGTGATTATTCCCACTGCAACCCACGTAGGTACGTGATTGTTCCCTGTAAGGTAGCTAGAGAGGTAGTGGGGGGGGCCAGAGGACCCATAGTGATAATAGTGGAGGCCATTCAATGTAAGGTGGACTAGGTCCACTATATTATTAAATAAAGCCCACTATAGTAGTTAGATATAATAAATGGGTAATTAGATATAATAAATGTAAGATTCCTCCTCTAGAATGTTCTTAAGTGATGGTAACATTATATAAAGAGGTTCAAGCAATGTAATGGGACATGAAGAGAAGAGTTGTAATTGGAGTGGTAGCTCAATAGGAGGATGCCCCCTCAAAGAGACAAGTGAACAAGAGAAGACCCCTTCCATAATAGGATCCATGTATGGTGTTGCCCTACCTCAAGGGTTTGATAGTAATAAAGAAGATTATGCATATTGTTCTTGTATATATTTTCGGTATATTTCTGTGAAAACATCTCAGAAAAAGGTTGTAGATATGAGTTTCTCTCAGAAAAACACCCAAGTTAAAAAACAAATCGTCCAAAACGGAGTCCGGGAAGCCAATATATTAAAGTTTTAAAATCTGCAATTTCCAGGGTTTTTTCTGCAAGCGACGGCATGATTTTTTTTTTTTTTTTTGTAGCATCTGGAGGCCAAATTTTCCCAAACAAATTACAGATCTGATTTCTTCTCACAATTTCACCCAATTTCAAAAAAACAATCAGCCGAAATGGAGTCCGAGAAGTGAAGTTATGAGCATTTTAAATTCAACAATTTTTTAGGGTTTTCCAGAAAAAACGCGATTTTTTGCCATAAGTTATTGTTCTATTTTTGGGTTTTTTCGTGACGGCTGCGGGACCATAGAGTTCATAGGGTTTTCATATGGCTATTTCCTCTCAAACCCTCAAAGAAATTCTTGAAGCATTCAAATCTCAATTGTATGACACATTGGATGCTAGATTGCATGACCTTGCAGATGGCCTCAATGATAGTTTTCGTAGTATTCAAGATTCATTGGATAGCATGCAAGAGAGATTTATTATGGGGGACATCAGAGATGAATATAATCAAGAAATATATGCTTGGTATGATTTTGAGGCCGATTGTGATTATTGGTATATGGATAGTTGTCATTTATGGGATGACAACCACTTTCATATTTTATTTGATGACTCTACTCCACCTTCTGTAGAGAACATCAATGTCCCACATCAGGAGCTAGTTACCAGCGTCCAACATGCATATTATACAATGGTATTGTTACTTCTAGATTCATCTTTGATCATCTCCCACTATGTGGATGGATATTCTTATTTGGATCCACATGATAGGTATCAGTATTGGGAGCATCATTTTTAGTTGGTTATTGGGTGTCGATATCTTCCATGTGGAGCTCACATGAGCACTTAGACATGGGACCTTGGTTTACAATGACAGTTGGACTACTTCAGCATGGTGGCTTCCATTTCTCAATGGGACCCTGGTTCTCTAGTCTATTTCGGCACTATGGTCCACACTTATCCATGGGACCCTGGTATATGGTTGTACATCAAGCATTGAGGACAATGCTTTCATAAGGGGGATGGAATGTAAGGTAGCTAGAGAGGTAGTGGGGGGGCCTAGAGGGCCCATAGTCATAATAGTGGAGGTCATTCAATGTAAGGTGGACTAGGTCCACTATATTATTAAATAAGGCCCACTATAGTAGTTAGATATAATAAATGGGTAATTAGATATAATAAATGTAAGAGGACTTCTTAGAAGGTTCTACTTCTAGAAGATTCCTCCTCTAGAATGTTCTTAAGTGATGGTAACACTATATAAAGAGGTTCAAGCAATGTAATGGGAAATGAAGAGAAGTGTTGTATTTGGAGCGGTATCTCAATAGGAGGATGCCCCCTCAAAGAGGCAAGTGAACAGGAGTAGATCCCTTCCATAATAGGATCCATGTAGGTGTTTCCCTACCTCAAGGGTTTGATAGTAATAAAGAAGATTTTGCATATTGTTCTTGTATATCTTTTGTGGTGTTTTTGTATTCAGTCTTTGGTTCTTAACATTCTCATTGCAACCCACATACATATGTGATCGTTTCCACTAAAACCTATGTACATATATCAAAACCTGTATGGACACTTCCGTACAATTCTCTCCCTACAAATTTTCTCTCCTCTAGGATAGATTTTCCACCATGAAGAATTTCTCTTTGCTAAAATCACCAAGCCTCCTAGCACAAGAGTAGTCTCACTTATGTTAGATCCATCATTTCTCTACTCTCTACACCATATGAAATGTCACTATGACCTCTCTCCTTTATATAAAATCCTTAGGGGTCATCATAGAATCGCCTCCACACATGAACATGAAATTGGGGTTTCTATGTGGGTGTGAAGCCCCTACACAAGCCCATAAATCCCATCAAAAAACCCATGAATCCCTAGGTTCATTCCAAGAATGTTTTCACCAAAATGAAAATGTGATTTGATGCCCACGACGATTCCCACATGACCAAAAACTAGGGTCATGTGAAAAACCTTGTTTGAAGCTACAAAACTTCAACACTACCTCTTAGTGAGGGATGTATTCTCAACACCTTGTACAAGTGGGAATGCATTCTGATTCTACAAAATCATCAACACTCCCTCTTAACGAGGGATGCATTCCATCCTCCATCATCACTGGAAGTAGTGTTATATCCCATCTTGGGAGTACCTCTATCTACCGTACTAGATCCATTACCATAGCTACACTCTAATCCACCTGATTGACTACTCCCTCTGTCACTATAGAGAAACCTAATAAAAAAAAAGGGATCATCCATGGAGGGCACACAAATCCTAAAGGTATCCTACCTATGAACCTCCTACCTGGCCTCCTCAACCCATGACACATGTCTACCAGTCCTTGAAGATGCCTCTCTCCCATCTAAACCTAAAGGTTGGCTCCCATTGAATGACTGACTCTACCTCTGATCCTTCTGACCCCCTCTGAAGTTGAACTCCCTATGAGTCTTCTGAATCCATCTAAATTCAAGCTCCATATGAGTCTATAAAACCTCTGGAGCTACCTACTAAATGTCCATTGTCCTCTGCATAGTCCTGGGAGGTTGGTCCTCCCCACTAGATCTTGAGGGATGACACCCTATGAACATTAGATCCCTCGAAGGTGAAACTACTGATGGGGTTGTCTGCCTCATCACTAGTGGAGCTACCTTCTCCCTCTGAACTTGTTCTACTAGTGAGGATGCCTGCCTCACCATTGGTGGAGATGCCTACTCCTTTTCATCTATCTCTCTACTCTTGTTGGTCATAACACGCATAGGCTGGCCCCTTAGCCTATATGTTTTTCCCTCTCTAACTCCAAGACCACAATGTTGTTCCTAGGATAGATTCTCTCGGCATCCAATAACAGTTTTCCATCTTAGAACAACACTGCATAGCCCTAATCCTCAATCCCTAAGGATGAGAACAAACTCCATGCACCCATAACACATTTTCCACTCACAACACATCTCCTGAATCCATTTAGAATACCATTTCTATAGATCCCTATACTACATGCCTGGTCCTCATACCAAGCTCCACATACATACTTGAGTCAAAATCTGTGAATCTTATGAAAAACATCATGTGCTCCTGTCATGTGTCGGTGGTTCCCACTACATAAGAACTATGCACTCCTATCAATCCAAGAATCATGCTTACCCAGGTCATTACCATCCAATGAAATTATACCCAAGGTCATCATCCAAGTCACCAAAAAAACTATCCATGTCTACACATGCTACAACTGATCTTGTGTCCTCATCTGAAATAGTCCCAAGTTCTGGTTGGATACTCAGTCTAGATTTCTCTAGAACACCACAACTCATATGTGGAAGTTTCCTCATCCTCCTAGGTCAAATACCTCATACATTTTCATACCTTGACAATGTGCACCTCTTTGGCCCGATGAAGACTTTATCTCGTCAACCTACCAAACATCTGAAGATATCTCATCCATGCCAGAGCACCGAAGATGAACCCATCGCAACTCACTATGACAAGTCACTATAAGTCCATCCCAGGATTTGACAACCATCCACACAACATACTATCATGAACTGATCTCTTCCCAACTCCACCATAACTCCCAACCTACCACACCACCAAGTTGTAGTATCACACAACTCCTCGTCTGAATGATTTGGTCCATGTCTCAAACTAGAGATCATATAGCTTGTTGCCACCTGCAACTGCCACTGTAGCTCCCTCTCAGAATGTAGTATTCCAGATATAGAATAGTATGCATAAAAAAAACATTTTAGCTAGAAATGGCATAACAACAATGATATAACCAGAACAATACCAAAATAATACTAGAAAGAGCACCTTGATTATTGATAGCAATGTTCACTTTTATCTTCGAGGGGGAAACCTCCAATAGAGCAGAGCTCTATTACAATAATATCCAAGAAAAAACTTCTCATACCCTCTACTCTTATTTATACTAAATCTATCTATCCAAAATAATAATCTAGAGGAATATCCTTCTAGAAGAAAAAGTTTCTATTAGGTCTTCTTACAATTGACTTATTCCTCCTTATTTCTAGGCCTTATTAATATTGAAATTTATTACATGGAAATATATTATTCTACCCACTTGAGGGGTTAGGTAGGTTAGGCTCCTAACATGCCCTCCCCCTTAAAATCATCCTTGTCCTCAAGGCTTGAGATGAGGAAATTTCTATAGAATGTTAGCTAGCGGCCAAGTGGCATCTGCAGGAGTTGTATCTTTCCACTAGACTAACACTTCCTTGATGTTGCGATAATGAATATGATGCTCACGCTGGTCCAAAACTTCTTTTGGCTGCAACCAGATGGATCCTTCTTCATTTGTTGGCACAGGGGCAAACCCAAGGTTCAGCTCCAAGAGCACACCAATAAGCCCTAACTACTGGCCCTTTCGAATACACCTGCGAAGCAGATGCAGTCTCACCCGAAGCAGCTATGGGGAGGTTACAGGACACATATTTCTACAACCAAGGGAATGATCAAGTAGATCTAACACTAGAATAGTACAACCTGCATTTATCACTTATCAGATTAGATCTATTCCACACATCTATCAGATCCACCACAATAATGCAATAACAGTATATCAAGGCAAAATAACACAACATCAATCACACACACAAGACAAATATATGTGGCTCACCCGCTCTTTAGGGCTACGTCCACAGAACTATGCTATATAATGTATTAAGATGAAGCATATGGTTCTTGTCTACGCTCTTAGCTAGCATATCTTCTTTCTTCTTCTCTCTATCTCTCCCCTCCCTGTGCACCCAGCTGTAGGGTTGATCTTTGCACCCAGCTAAATATCTTACAATATATAAGTCTCTTGTACTCAACGCTTCTCTCTCACCCATTGTTACTCACTCTATCACACAACAAAAATAACAACAATGACAACTAGATCGAACCTCTTTCCCTCATGTAGGTTCTTATTTATACATTACAATCACTCATCAACATCCTTAGGTCGAAACCTAGGTGTTAAAACCCTAGATACCAAAACCCTAGGTGTCTAAAACCCTAGGTCAACTTGGCCCGCATTTTCAGGGCTTCGCCAGCCTATCCTTCCTTCCTTCTCGCGTGGTGCTCCAAAGCATCCAATGGTGGATTTTTCTGCTTGCTGAGTTTTCCACGATCCTTATTTCTTGTTGATATGTCATCCTTGATCTCCTCATCCAACGACTTGCTTCCTTTTACTTCGCTCTGTCTTTTCTTCTCTTTTGCTCACTTCGACCCAGTAACAATCACTATGTCTTCCACGCAGTTCGCATTCTTCCTTTTCTTCCTTGAGATTTTCTTATTTTCATAACCAAGGGACACCAGGCCCCCAACACTCACCTGTGACTCATCCCAAGGCACTTCAGATTGGACCTTTTTGTTTTTCTTCGACTTCAGACTGCGCAGTGAAGCCTTTTCTTTATTCTCTATGCCTCCTCTCCTTCCCTGTGAAGACTGTCTTTTCTGTGTCTGGTACCTAGTTTCAACTGCACCTGGTACCTAGACCCTTTTCCTTATGCTTTTACTTAGAGTTGCGGGGTAGGAGGTTGTCATAATATAATTTCAACCGGCTCCCATTCACTAATCCTTCCTTCCATTCTCCCTTCAAAGTCTTCAACTGCGCAACTTCTCCTTCTGTAACATAGGAAATCTCATATGGCCTGAGCCAATGCGTTCTGAACTTTTCAGGATGTTTTATGAACTTACTGTCATATACCAGTACTAGATCACCTTGCTTGAATGCGTTCTTCTTTATGTGCCTGTCATGATAGGCCTTTTCTCTTTACTTTTGTACCTGCTGGTGGAATCCTACAATAAATCCGTCTTCTTCGAGTTCGAGCAACTGTACAATCCTTTCTCGAACAATGACAGTGTCATCCATATCTGTAAAGGCAACAATTTTTAGGCTTGGTACCAAATATTCCATTGGGACAATGGCTTTGAGACCATATACCAACTTAAAAGGGGTCTGCATTGTTAGCTTCTTGCAAGTGATTCTATAGGCCCATAGTACGGTTGGTACTCTTAAATCCTAGTCATCCCTATTCACACTGCAAATCTTCGTCGGTTATCTCTCCAAAATCTTGTTAAATGCTTCTACTGTTCCATTTTCTTATGGATGGTAAGGTGTGTTCTTCTGATTGTGGACTGCAAATTCCTCAGTCAAGGCTTCAACAGTCTTATTTATGAAATGTGTGCCTTGATCACTCATAAGGATCTTTGGGCATCCAAACCTGGTTATGATGTCATCAAATACAAAGCATGCAACTGTAGTTGCACTACAGTCCTTAACTACTCTTTCTTCAACCCATCTAGTCAAGTATTATGTTGTTGTAATTATGTACCTTGATCCTGTTCACTTTCCTAGTGGTTTTATAGGTCCCACGAAGTTAATGGTCCATTTCTCAAATGTTTGTAGGGTCAGTTTTGGTGCTAGCGGCATTTCATCTCTTCTGGATGGTTTCCCAACTCTTTGGCATACATCGCAGGCTATGTAATAGTCTTTAGCATCTCTGTGTAAGGTAGGCCACTAAAGGCCAGCTCTAAGAACCTTCTGTGCAGTTGCTTTCCCTGCGTAGTGTCCTCCTGCAATGCCCTCATGAGCTTCTGTAAGGATCAATGGTCACTCTGCCTCCATAACACATATTCTCAATATCTCATCAGGTCCCATATTGTATAGTTGTCTAGCTATAAGTGAAAAGTCAGCAACGCGCACTACTAGTTGTTTCTTCTAAGGAATTGTATACTCACTAGGTGCCATTCCTGTTGACAGGAACTGGACTATTTCTGCAAAGTGGTCATCAATCTTTCTAATGGCCAGCAACTGTGCATCCGACAGTGTATCCTCCAAACTAGTGGGCTCCTCTCCATGTTCCAACCTCGACAAGTGGTCAGGACCTTTTTTCATTCTTTCTGGCCTTACTATGATCTCAACGTCATATTCCTGAAATAGAACAAGCCATCTGCATATTATCCCCCCCAACAATGGCTTGTTGACTAGGTATTTCAGCATAGAGTGATCAGTAAACATTTTAAAGTTTCCTCCCAACAAGTAGTGGTGAAATTTTTGCAGTGCATACACCATGGCTAACCCCTCTCGCTCGGTAGTGGTGTAATTGATCTCAATAGTTGATAGCTTCCTGCTAGAAAAGGCTAACGGATGGTCAATATCGCCTTCCCCAGGTTGTGCTAACACTGCTCCTAAGGTAATAGAAGATGCATCGACATGCACATGAAACTCCTTGCTCCAATCTGGGAAGACCAGAATAGGCGCAGTAACCATTTTTTGTTTCAGTGTGTCGAAGCTCTACTGGAATTCTTCTATCAAACTAAACTGGCAGTCCTTCTTCAAAATCTTCTCCATGGTTGTTGTAATCTAGACATATCCTTTAATGAACTTCTTGTAGTGTCCAGTATGTCCCAGCATAGTGCGTAGTTGTTTGACTGAAGTAGGAGGGGGTAGATCATCTATAATCGCAATTTTAGATGGATCGACCAGCAATCCCTGCTTGCATACAATATGAGCTAACATCACTCCAAATGGTGAGAAGAAGATGCACTTCTTTAGATTCAAGGCAATTTGACACTGCCTGCATTTGTCCAACATTATCCTTAGACATTCAATATGATTTTTTTAAAAACTAAAAATAGTCCAATCATCAAAATATGATTCTAGAAATTTATGCAAAAACTCCTTGAATGCTTCGACCACCACCCTGGAAAATATTGTTGGGGAATTCTTCAATCCAAATGGCATCACTATATACTGATAGGACCCCCATTCTGTTGCAAATGTGGTTTTATGGCGATCTTCCTTGGCAATCCGGATCTGATGGTATCCCAAGAATCCATCTGTAAAAGAGTATACCTCTTGGCCTCCCACATTATCTAAAACTTCGTCAGTGAATGGTGTAGGGAAGGGGTCATGCAAACAAGCATCATTCATCTTCCTAAGATCTATGCAGATCCTGATCTCTCCTTTCTTCTTGTCCTATACCACCATAGGGCTAATCCATTATGATTCTTTGACAGGTTCTATAATCCCTGCTTCGAGCATTATGTCGAGCTCAATCTTTACTTTCTCCTTATATTTAGGGTTCAATCTGTAGGGTTTCTGTTTGACTAGTCTTGCATTTGGTTTCAAATGGATCCTCATCTCTCCCATAGGCCCTTCAATTCCCTTCATATCAGTGAACTTGGTTGGAAACAATTCTTGATATTCATCCAATAATTTTGTAATCTTGTCAATAGTGGCAGCATCCCAATAATCTCCAACATTTGCAAGATTTGGTGTCTGCTCTTTTCCAATATTGACTTTCCTAATATTGATTGGTTTTCCAATTAATGGTAACTCAACTCTTGGTCCTTCCACATATCTTTGGCCTTCTGTTTCTTCAATGTTCACCTTTCTAGGATCATTGTCTTCATCAACATTGATGTTGTAACAACCTTGCAGTTTCTGGAGAGGCGCAGTCCATTCGTCCTTTTCTTTCTCCAAAGGGAGGTTAGATGCCTCCTCAAATACTTTTTGTCTTACAATCTACAATGATTGATCTACTGAAGGATATTGAATTTCAAATAAGAAGGTGGTTACAAAATTCTGATTCATGCCTTCCCAATCTGTAGTGATGAGGCACAACTCTGCTTGAAGGTACTAGTTGATAGGGGTTGTGTCTAGTGCGTTGATGAAATTGTGCACCCACTGCTCTTGAGGAATGTTTCTCCAGGCTTCTTCGCAACTTCACACATGGTCCTTTGGGAAACTTCAACCTATGTATCGAACTTCGCAGCCTTTTACTTGTGCTGAGAATGACGTTGTCATCAGGGTATGACATTGTACCTAGTCTGTAATGTTGGTTTTGTGTGTCCCCCACCATCTTGCTAGTGTGGCTTTCAGGGCCTCATCCATTGCCAACAATCTTTGTTGCATTGGTACACTTTCTTCAAAGTCCGACAAGAAGGTTTCTAAAGGATTCAAACCATCAAAGGTGGGTAAGTTATTTACTGTTGTGTCGATCCAACGAACTTCTCTAGTTAATATAGCACATCTTCTTGTAGATACTTCATAGATTTTATTATTCCAGTTCTCTAGTGCTTCTTCTGATTCTGATGAACATGCGTTGTCACTTCACTATCTTAGGTTTCCATCGGTCATAGGATTAATGTAATCCTATTGTTTGGTTGTTAATTTGTATATGTTTTCCAGTTCATATGTGTGGTCTTCTTCTCTAATGGGCTCTATGTATCGTTTACCTTCATCCGAATCTAAAGGCGCAATGACCCTAAGTCCATCTCTTTCAAAATTCATACATCATTTATTTAAATCAACCACAGTGGAATTATTGAAAGCCCAATCAATTTCTAACAGCGCAGGGTAAGGACAACTATCATCAACTATCTCAATTACCTCAAAATCTACAAATGTTCTTACTCTGTTGATGTCCACAGGGACATGTTCCAGTCTGCCAAAGGAGATTACATCTTGTTGATTAGCCATCAACTTGTTGATAGGGGAATAGATCAACTTCGGTTTTCCCATTAGTGCCCAGGTTTGCTTCATCATAACATTGACCTCTGACCATAATTCGAGGACCACATAGTCTATATCATATTCTCCTATTTGAGCATTCAAGTGTAATTCCTTATTTGTCCTTCTCTTTTTAGCGATTTGGTGTACTTCCCTATTCAGTAAGGGGTCTATCTTTCCTAGCTCATACTGTCTGATTAAATTTTGTAGTTCTTGTACAATGCTCTCATTCTGAATCAACTTAATGCAAGTATATAAAAATTCCATCAACTTGCTTACCTCTTTTCCTTCTTTTGCCAAAGCAGACTGATTGAATGCCAGAGGCATTCCATATTCTCTTACTTCTGGCCATGTCTTTGATGAAGAGCCTTGGTCTACTTTGAACTCTTTTCTTGCCTCGTCAAATATATGTCTTTCTTTCTTTGCATCAAAAGTTTGGGTCTTCTCCGTAGCTTTCCTGATTCATGAGTCTTCTATAGCCTTTCCTTGGGTCAGTCTGTCTTCTCCTATAACAACGCCTCCTCTAGTGATAACAGCGACTCTGGGGTCTTCTCCATGAGGTTCAACATATATCAATTGCACTTGCGGGTTCTGTTGAGGTCCTCATCTCTCCTGAAGCTTAGCCAACAATGTTGGACATTCCTCAATAACGTGTTCGAAAGAGTTGCAATAGCTGCAAGTAGTACAAGGGTTCTGACAATCCCTTGCTAGGTGTCCTGGCTGTGCGTAGTTATAACAGATTATCTTTCCTTGGCCTCGACCCATACATCCTCCTCGTTCTTGTCCTCTGAATCCACCGTGAGGGTTGAAGTTTCCTCTCCCAGGGGAGTTATACTGTGTAGTGTTTCCTTCTTGTTGTACTTTGCCTTGAATTTTGTATATGTCTCTTGACCTTTCATGCATGAGATCATAAGCCCTACAATCTCTATCATCATGCCCCATAGACTTACATAACGTGCAATACAAATTTGTGGGTGTCTGAACATATTTTTTCATGTAATAGCACTCACCAGGGCGATGTCTATTTCGGGGCACCTCACACCAAGGTAAGGTGACTTGCTTTAAAGGGATCGGAGCTCCAAAGGCCAAGTATTCATGAAATAGGGGGCAATGCTCCTTGTCACGACCTTCTGATATGCATCTGACACACCAGATGTCTTCTCTTTTATCTTTTCCCTTGTCGTTTTTCATATCTTCGACCTACAGAGACAAACTAGTTAGCTGACTCAAGATTTGACTCATAACTAAGCAGGATTCTCCCATAGGGCTAATTCTAGCTTCATGGCGATCTCCAACACCTTAGCCTGCGAAAAAATCTTCTATTGCATTAGAGGAACTCTAATGTGTGGTAAAAGGGCAGCAATGAACCACTCTTTGTTCTCCTCATGTGGGATCTGAAAAGTCAATCGGCCTATTAAGGTCTTAAATCTTTGATCGAATTCCCAAACAAGTTCGGCTACCTTCTACTTGATCTCTTTCAGCTCTGTGATACATTGTGACTCTAATTTGGGTTTCCTGAATTCTGCAATCAACGCATTCTTGATCTGATTCAACGTCTTAGGTTGTGCAAGTCCTTGGAAAAGCTTCATGTACCAGCTCAATGCATGATCTCTTAGGGTAGTACTAAACTAAGTTCTTTTAACAGCTTCATCGGTGACATTCTTAATATTCCATACAGATTCACATAGGAACTAGTGTTTATCAGGGTCTTCAGGCCCATATCCCCTAAAGATAGGGAGCCTCGTCTCATCTGCCATAGATCTTCCTAGGTTTCCTAGGTTTCCCCTCTGAGTATATGCTGAATTTATAGTAATAGTTCTCTAAACGCTCTGGTGGCTCTGACTATTCTGATTGCTTAGTGTTGTTGAGTTAACAGGAGGGATAATAGTACTTACCTCAGCAGTCTGCGCAGTTCCTGAAGTTTCTGGCTTGTCAAGACGAGGTTCTTCAGATTTTCTTTCCTCTACCCTAGCGGGTTCTGAATGTTGTTCGTCTGTCATATCTACCTCTTCTCCACTATAGAAACCCTCATCCCCATAGTTATTCTTAAATAGGTTCACAAGATGAACTTCTCTTAACTCTCTTCCACTGTGTGTATGTCCAGTTTTTGTGTCATTGTCACTGTCTGAATTTTTGAACATTAGCTTTTCCAAATATGACCATTCTATTGTATCTTCAATATGTTCTTCTCATGCAATAGCATCTTGATCCTCAACTTCAGAAAATGTAAAAATTTTCCTCTGGTTCCCTTGAAGAAATATCTCTCAGCTTGGCTATATCACTCTACTCTGTCAACAACAAACTCGGTGATGTACCCTCCAATGGTGTTATCAAACCAGTGATCTACTAATCTTGACATGATGTTATCAACTCTCTTGACCTTCTTGATCAGCATCGACGTCCAAACTACATGAGGTCTAGATCTGATCTCAAACTGGGTATCTGCTAACCTAGCTAACCATTCATATTGCTCTTGATGGATTCCTCCAAAGAAAATCTCATGTATATCAGTAAAGATATATCTCTCCAACCAATCCTCTATACTAAGATTAGGATTCTTGTTCTGGGCTTCAGGGAAGTCATTTTCTTGATCCTCTATCCACTTTTGAATTTTTGTCTTTGATGGAAACCACTTTGACATTCCCTCAAGAAGATTCGTGTCCCAGCAACGGAACCATTTGTTGGCATAGGGGCAGACCCAAGGTTCAGCTCTAAGAGTGCACCAACAAGCCCTAACTACTGGCCCTTTCGGCTACACCTTCAAAGCAGATGCAATCTCACCCGAAGCAATTATGGGGGAGTTCCAGGATAGATATGTCTACAACCAAGGGAATGATCAAATGGATCCAACACTAGAACACTACATCCTGCATATATCACTTATCATCTTAGATCTATTCCACACATCTATCAGATCTACCACAGTAATGCAATAACAATATATCAAGGCAAAATAACACAGCATCAATCACACACACAAGATAGATATACGTAATTCACCCTCTCTCTAGGGCTACGTCCATAAAACTGTGCTCTATAATGTAATAAGATGAAGCATATTGTTCTTTTCTGCACTCTTAGCTAGCAGATCTTCTTTCTTATTCTATCTATCTCTCCACTCCATGTGCACCCAACTGTAGGGTTGATCTTTTCACCAAGATGAAGATCTTACAATACATAAGGCTCTCGTACTCAGTGCTTCTCTCTCACCCAGTGTTACTCACTCGATCACACAACAACAATAAAAACAATGACAACTAGATCGAACCTCTTTCCCTCATGTAAGTTCTTATTTATACATTACAATCACTCACTGACATCCTTAGGCCGAAACCTAGGTGTCAAAACCCTAGGTCAACTTGGACCATGTTTTCAAGGCTTCGCTAGCCTGTCCTTCCTTCCTTATCGCGTGGTGCTCCAAAGCATCCAATGGTGGCTTTTTCCGCTTGTTGAGTTGTCCACGATCCTTCTTTCTTGTTAATCTATCATCCTCAATCTCCTCATCCAACAAGTTTCTTCCTTTTACTTCGCTCTTTCTTTTCTACTCTTTTTCTCACTTCGACCCTAGTAATAGTCACTATGTCTTCCGTACAGTTCACATTCTTCCTTTTCTTCCTTGATATTCTCTTATTTTCATAACCAAGGGCCAATATCATCCAACTCAGGAACACTGGTTTGAGTTAGGCACTTAGTTCCAATTATCTTCTTTAAGAAAGAGACATGAAAAAAAGGATGGAGCTTAGAAGAACTTGGAAAATATAACTAATAGGCCACCTTTCCCACGCACTTGAAAATTGTATAAGGACCATAAAATTTGGGCTCTAGTTTTTGACAATGTTCGACCTTGAGTGAAGTTTATTTATAAGGTTGCAGTCGAAGAAAAACCTAGTTTCCTTCAACAAATTGATGTTTTGAGCGACCTTGATCGACTTGTTGCTTCATGTGATTCTGATCCATGACCAAATTATTTTTTAGGGTACAGAGAATAGCTTCTCAAACTGTAAGTGTTTGGTCAACAACCTGAACCTTTGAGACACCTAGTATGTAGGAGAGAATGAAAGGTGCCTTTCGTCCATATATTGCTTCAAAAGGAGTCATGCGAGTAGTTGTATGGTAAGAAGTGTTGTACCACCACTCAGCTAATGGTAACCATTGAGCCCATTTATTTTTCCTTTCAAAGGAAAAACACCTCAAATAAGTCTCCAAACACTTGTTGAAAACTTCAGTTTGACCATCAGTATAGGGATGATAGGCGGTGCTGAGATGAAATTGGGTGCCCTATAGCCTGAACATTTCTTTCCAAAAAATGTTGGTGAAAGTGGGGTCTTGATCATAAACAATATAAGAGGCATGCCATGAAGCTTGAAGATATGATCCATGAAAATTTGATCCATAGTGGATGCATTAAATGGATGTTGAAGAGAACATAAATGAGCATACTTGGTGTTGGTCCTAAAGTCTGCACCTGACTGCTAAAGGGCAGAGCTAGGCCACCTCAAGTTTATAATGATTGGTTTTTTATCAATTGGTTTTGTTGGTCAGCTTAAGGATAGGTTTTCGAAGATGGTAATCTGGTTGGACATGCCACACATTATAATAGTAGGTTTTCTTTTTCCAATGGTGTGGATATTAATGAATAGTTGGGGATATGAAAACACAAACACAAGAAACAACAACAAGAAATGAAATGAATCACTTTCTATGTGAGAATAAAGACTTAAATTAATATCTTAAGACTTAGGAAAATATCTAAATGCAAATCATTCAACAAGTTGTCGAACAATATATCTTCTGCTAAACAATAGTTGTATAATAGGTTGCAGAATTAGCAAAAAGATGAACTAAAACAATGGCTGAAAGAATAAGGAAATGTACATTGCACACATCACAAAATTTTCATTTAAGAGAATATTAAACACATAAATATTTGAGTAAGAGAACAAAATTGTCATCAACATATATTCACTAGGTAGAGAACTTTACATTCAACTATGCAGGTCTATCCCTTTTGCTGCTTCTATTCTTCTCCAAAAACTGAACCCCTAGAACATACAAAAATTGCCTATTTATCAGAGTTACAAAGGGTTTCGTCCATCTGGGACTGAGGCTTCACTCTGTGTTCCTAGTTGTAAACAACTTATTAACTTAACTATGACATTGTTGAAGTGCAGTGATGCATACTTCAAACTCAACTTAATTAAAATGGACGTGATTCATATCAAACACAAATGACCACTTATTATGCATTAACTTGAAATGTCTCTCTGAAAATTGTTGTTGATGGTAGACTAGACTGATGCATAAGTTGAATCGCATTGATCCTTTGATAGAAGCTGAGTCAAAGTCATAGAGTTCAGTTATGTATTGATTATGGCATGCACGCGCACTGTTGGAGGCCATTGGATACACATGAAAGTGTGGTTCTATATTTCCCCCACTTATCTCTTTGAGGACGGAAACAAGTCGTATAGTGCTTTTCTAGATTCTAGACGTGTAGTTTTCCAATTCCTGGTTTGGTGCCCCTTTTTTATCTTTTTCAAATGTGCAATAAATGTAGGTGGACCACTTTGAAATTTCTGCATTCGGAGGTTTGCGATTTGTGTTTCATCTAAATCTCCTAAAGTGTTAATCTCGCGAAGTCACTAATTTGTGCTTATATTAGGCTAACTAACCCGATATTAATACTTTAATCATTAAAGGATTTCGTTAGTTTGGAAATTCACTAGACCTGTAGTGTTGTGTTTGAAAACCTCTCGAAGTAAGATCTCCTGAATCCGATGTGGCAGCCTAACGTCAACTGCTGACGTGTCACAGAAAGGAGGGTGACATGTGTCACTTGAAATAATGCATATGTCATCCCCAAATGTGCCAAAAATGGGTGCCACGTGTCTTAAATGATGGTTTCCACGTGTCAGTGCTAGATTAATACCACATGTCAGTTCCAGATGGATGCCACATGTCAGTGCTAAATGGCTACCACATGTCTTCGACATTTCGACATTTCGGGGCTCCGTGATTATCTTGAAGTAAAACCTCCTGGATGAACTAACTCGCGAAGTGACATGGCAGTGAGGGCCCATTATGACACTTCGGGGACCTACTTCTTTGGAGCTCCAGCACTTCGAAGCTTCGAAGGCTTCGAAAATTCGATGTTTGGACACTTCGAAAGATTTGAACCAATGGCAAGTTCAGACGCCCGAACACCGAAGTCGCGGAGTCAGTCCTGTTAAACCCCGTGTGAGTTTGAGATTTTGAATGCATGAGAGTCATTGATCTGCGTTGACTATTGGATCTCCACCCTTGAATATTTGACCTGTATGTTTGGCTTAAATTCTAAGCCTGAAATGGACTACTTTGATATGATGCCTTTTTCTGCAGAAGCATACTAAGCTTACAAAGGACTTGTTGGACCTAGACGTCTCTTGCGCACACAAAATACTTGGTGGATCTGTTTCATGCTCAATTAGTGGAAAATATCATGACACGTATTTTGAACTAAAACCAAAAAATGAAATCATCCTTCAAGAAAGAGGAAAAAGATGGTGCAAAAAGAAGTAAATACGAGCAAGGGCCATGAATCTGAGTGATTAGATAATGGAGAATAAGCTAAGCAAGAAACCACAAAACTCAGAGTTGATGGATGTATAGGGTAAAGGAAGGAAAAGGGAAGGGGTGTAGACCTAGATTACAACATTGACTCCAACCGGGGATAGCACTTCCCTGTGAGGTGCTAAGAACAGTAGACCAAGTGCCTTACCTTTCAGAACCTCGCTCCCACTGGTTGTAACTTACTTGTGTTTCTGTTTTTCATGCATGTATATCCGCCACTATTTCTTAACCATGAATCTATGAAGTTCGAAACAATAAATACACCCCAGTCCCTTTGTTGGGATATGGAATATTTATTCAATATTAAACTTAAAACTGCAGCTACACCCAGTGCCTTTGTTGGGCTATGGCATCTTTATTCACACACAACTAACTAATCAAATGCAAAAATAAAAGGAAAGAATCTATGGTACGAGAGGGACCTTCCCTCATCCTTAAACAAAATAGTGTTTCAGGAAGCACCCATTTACTAGGCCTCCGAAGATCTCTGCATCATCTAGATTGTGCAAGATAAATTTGTTATTGTCCAGAACCTCGACCACCTTAAAAGGGCCAAACCAGAGGTTATCGAAATTCTCGTTCTTAGACTTATCATCCCTTCTAGAATCCCACCTCAAAACCAGGTCACCTTCTTGAAAGATCTATTTCTTGGTTTTCTTATCAAAGGATGATTTGATCTTTCTTTGGTATGATTTGGTCTTCTAGTCCAGTGCTTCTCTCTTTTGTTGAACCTATATAATCTGGAAGATTCTTCTTTGGATGCCATTTGGCTCCTCAATCTCTTCTTGTAAGAACTTTAGGACTGGTATACCAAGCTGGGTGGGAAAGACAATGTCTATGCCATAAAAAAGATGAAATGGTGATGTTCCCAGAGACTTCTTGGTGTTGATTCTATCGGCCCACAAAGCATGTTTGAGTTTAGAGTCCCATGATTTCATGTTTCCGGTCAACAACTTCTTGATAATCTTGATGAGAGTTTTGTTTGATGAGTCTGCCAGACCATTCTCCTGAGGGTAATTGGGTGTGGAATGTGTCAAGGAAATGTTATGAATGCCACAGAATTCAATCATGGCTTTGGACTTGAATGCTTGGGCATTGCCTGTTATAATCTTGCTGGGGCAACTGAACCTAGAAAAAATATTGGTTTCCAGGAAATTCATGATCACCTTGTCAGTGGCATTCCTGGTGGGAACAACCTCGATCCACTTGGTGAAATAGTCAATGGAAGTTAGAATCCACCTTTGTTTCCCACTAGAGGGTGGATTTATCTCACCTATGAAGTTTAACCCCCATTGTTGAAATGGACCACTGACAGTGATAGGTTTTAGGGGTAGTGATAGTAACTTTTGTTTTTCTGCAAATTTATGACATTCATTGCAAGCCCTAATAGTAGTAAATATATCAGATAAAATGGTGGGTCAATAGTACCCTACCCTTAGGATCTTGAGATTCGTGTCCTTCCAATGCTTGTGTCCTCCACATACTACTCTATGCATTTATGTTGTGACTTTTTTGGCGTCATTTTCATCAAGACATTTTAAAAGGATGCCAACATGATCCCTCCAATACAAGTTCTGGTTTGAAATGTAGAATTTGATATCCTTCAATTTGAGGGACCTGGCCTTTCTCATCTTCAAATCTAGTGGACATTCAAGATGCCGCGGAAAATAAATGATGATTATGTACTAAGGTGAAGAGGAGTAATTTTCAAATACCTACATGTTGTCTTGTCTAGGTTATATGATGGGTGCATCTGATTGGGTGAATATTTGATGTAATTCTATCACCTTACAGTTTGATTCTGATAACAAATTGTCAATTCCTTGTCCCTTGATCATCTTGTTGGGTTTTATGTGCAAGTCATACTCCAATAGTTTGACAATCCACTTCCCTCTTTTCCCCTAGTTGTCTCTATGGACCAGAATCTCTTTGACACTACTACTAGGAAAACAGGTTTTTATGCTAGATTGTAACACATATAACCTTAAGGCCTTGAGTGCTTTGACCAGCTCATAAGCCTTATTTTCTAATATATCATACTTCAACTCATCATCTTGGAGAGATTTGCTAAAAAAGGCTATGGGTTTCTTATTCCCTTCTCCATTTTTCTGCATTAGTACAACAACAATGATCTCCTCGAAAGTGAAAGAGAAGATGAAAAAATATTTTGCATAGTCAGGGCTGGCTAATACAAGGGATTCAACTAAAGCCTTCTTGATCCTTTGGAATGTTGACTTTGCCTCTACTGACCATTTTATCCAGCATATTTCTTCAACAAGTTAGTCATAAGCTTTAGGATTTCGGTGAAATTTGGAACAAAGCACCTTAGGAAGTTTATCTTTCCAATGAAAGACTGGATAGATTTTTTATTTCTATGGATTTCGATCTCTTGAATGGAATAAAATCGCTTCGGATCAATTTTGATACCTCCTACTGATATGATGTGGCCCAGGAGCTTCCCTTCTGGCATGTAAAAGTGGGACTTCCTAGGATTCAGAGATATTCTGTATCTCCTACATTTCTAGAAAACATGCTCCAGATGTTGTAAATGTTCATCATCAGACTTGGAGAAAACAATGATGTCATCTAAATATATAACCATAAATTTTTCTTTTTCCCCCACGAAAGTTATGTCCATGGCCCTCTGAAAGGTGGCCCTTGCGTTCATCAACAAAAGGAATCTTTTCGTACATGAATGTTCCCCATGGGGTGGTGAATGTTGTTTTTTCTTTGTCCTCTTCACACACTGCTCTCTAGTTATAACCAGAGTATCCATCTAACAAGGAAATCATGTGGGCACCTACCACCCTCTGTAAAATGTGATCCATGTTAGGGAGGGGGTAAATTTCCTTTAGATAACACTTGTTGAGATTTTGGAAATCAACACACAAGCGTATCTCCCTATTTTTCTTCGTCACAGGTACCAATTTGGCCACCCATTTTGAGTACCTCAATGGTAAAATAATCCTTTCATCCAACATTTGTTTCAACTCTTCCTCGATTATGGTCATCAACATGGGATTAAATTGTCGAATCTTCTGTCTGAATGGCTTGGAGCCAACCTTCAGAGGGATCTTGTGGTGGATGATGTTAGTGTCAAATGTCTTTAAATCCTCATATGACCATGGAAAAGTATCAACAAACTTTTTGATGAGACTGACATACTTGTCCTTTTGTTCCACAACTAACACTTTGGACAGCTTGATGATCTTAGGATTCTTAGTGGTCCCAATATTCTAATATGTTATCTCTTCTTCTTGATTCTTCATGGAATCTTCTCTGGAAACATCATTACTATCAAACAACCTTTCCAGTGGCACTAGTCCTCTTGGAATGTGATTGGTTTTCATCTCCATAATATAGTGGCTAGCTACTGTCTTTAGCAGATAAGATGTTTGTTGATTTTCTAATTCATTATTTTCACCTTCTTGGCTTTCTTGGTCGATGGAGATATTGGAGAATTCATCAATGGTGTGTAGAAATCTCTACAGCTCTAGATCATCACTAAAGACTTGCCAATGCTTTATGTTGTCTGGTATGGCTATTCTATGTCTGATTTCCACCTGATATTTAATATCTAGACCAATGGGAGGTCTAAAAGTGTTAGCAGCTAAGGCCAGAGAATCTGCCTTCTGATTCTCCCCTATGGGAATGAAGGATATGTTAAATGATAGAAAGAAATTCCCGATCATGTCCCATACCTCATTTTTGTATTGCTTGAGCCTCTGTTGTTTATCTTAATAGATGTTCTTAACTTGATTGATGACTAAATCAAAATCACCAAAAGCTGCTAAAATGTTAATGGCCATGTCTTTGGTATTCCTCAATCCCAGCACCAGAGCTTCATATTCAGCTATATTATTAGTAGTTTCAAACTCCATCTTATAAGAGAGTGTTATTACCTCTTATGAAGGGGAAATGAGGAGTATACCTACTCCAGATCCTTCCTTTGATGAAGAGCCATCAAAATACATCTTCCATACTTTGTTCAGTTGATCTATAAATGGCTCATATTTGCGTTGGCTAACTGATATTTTGGGTTCATCATCATTTAAATGAAAAAAAATGAGTCTATATCATCCTCATCAGCATAAATTATGTGACTAATTGGGTTTTGATGATCACTGATGATATAGGCTAATCTTACCTCTTTGTATAGCCTCCTATGTTCCCCTCCAAACATAGGTATGGTAAGTGAGGTCCATTTGTAATGATCCTCCAACCTTATTAGCCCAATTTCTGGATAAGAGCATACCAAAATTCGGGGTAATGTCAGCCACAACATTGTCCATCACTACACTCTTCATTGGTAACTGTGCCAAAGAAACCACCATATATTTTATCAATCCCAGACATTTTACTTTCTTAGAATCAAAGGAGTACAGGTCTTGGTAGGGTTTGGTGATCTCCAGACCTAGTTCTTCCATAACAACCTTGGCCATAACATTATGCGAGGCTCCTGAGTCCATAAGACAGTTATGCACGATATTATCATGGACATTTAAAGATATATACAATGGTGGAGAAGCATTGAATCCATCCTCAATGTGCAGACCCACAGTAATGGTCGGGTTCTCATTGTGCAAAATTATTACATCAGAAGATCAATAGAAGTAGTTGGTTGCATAATTTTCATGATGGATTTTTTGAAAGGTTCATTCTTCATAAATTCTATCAAAGGCACAAGGATATTGATCTTTCTCAACTCATTCTCTAGGATGAAAGAGGTTGGTGGCCTATCAACTTCCTTTATTTCAGGGACTGCAAGTTTAGATAGGGGAAGTTGTTGAGCTTTAGATAACATACCTTTACTTGGATTTGGCTTGGGAGGATATTCAGCCTAATTTTTTTTATTAGAGGTAGTGGTTGTGGGAGCCCCCACTCTAGGCCTCAAATCATATTTTTTATGGGGTTGGCCTTGAATAACCACCTCTTCCCCTATCTGATTATCAAATTGATTTGACAGTTGGGCTACCTCATATTCTTGATATGTTAAGTGACTGGTATAAAAAAATGTTTCACTAAAAAGTACAACAACAATATCATATACAACATTGTTGTCTACATCTATCTCCTCAATTTGATTTCCTTGGAAAGGAGGCACTACCCTTTGATCATCAACATTCCTCCTTTCTCTCTGCATTATCTAAGGGGCATCATTAGGCATTCTAAACTAGTTTGGATTTCTATTTCCATCCCCTTGAAAATCTCTGTTTGGTTGTTTAGATTCCCATTTTAGCTTATTTATTTCAGATGTCAGATCCTTCAAGGTTTTGGTAATTTCATCAAGTTTGGGATCAGATGTGGTTGGGTTAGAGGAGGCATGGGAATCTTCTCTCTGTTTCTTCTTGTCTATATCGGATCTAGTCTTTAACCTGTCTGATGCCAATATATTGGATTCAACCTCAATGGTTGCTTCCTGCATGGAAAACAAGGTGGTGGATATTCTCTCCCTCAACAAGAGGGAGAAATCTACATCAAATTCATTCGCATAAGTGATAATGGCAATGCCTTTAGTTGGTTTAATCTCATCTAGGATTCTACCATACATCTTATTGAGTCTTTTGGTGAAGTATGAAATAGATTCACCATTATTTCTCTTTAGAGCCCCAAACTCAGTGATGTAGTAGAGATAATATCTCCTATATCCCCATTTCTTTATGAAAGCTTCATATAACGCCTCAATATATGCAATGGAGGTTGGAGGAAGACTCCATAACCATTTCCTTACTTCCCCATCTAGACTCTGTACAAACAACCTCATCCACACATATGTATAATCAATGTTAAAGTTGTCTGCAAAGCTGTAAAAGGATACCAGATGTTCCTCAGCTGTAACATCACCTTCCCCATCATACATTGGTAAATGTTTCATGTAATCCGTGGATGGGAGTGCATGTAATCCTATAGGAAAAACTAGGGGTGCATATCTGGAAGCAATTATGGCATTCATCCTGTTAGCATCCATTGCTTGTGCAATAGGAATCTGAGGATTTATGGGAGCTACAGGGGTGGATGTTGGACTGGATGATGAAGTGGAATTTGGAGTTGAAGAATTCTAAGGTTCCTTGGAATTGTGATTGTCAGGGCTAGAAAACTCAAGCTGCTTGTGATTATGAAGAGAAGTGGACTCTTTGGGTGCAGCTTTACCCTTGAGGGGGGAGGCATATATATGAGCTACGATGGATTTCCTTAGTTTCCTTTCTAGCTCAAATACTATTGTGTCCTTCTCAGGGTTAGGATAAGCCTTGGTGGCTTTAATGTGTTCAGATTTGGATCTTTTGAGTCCTTTCCCGGGCACGAGTATTTCTTTCATAAATTCTACTCAGTGGAGTCACCAGGTGAAATATGGCAATCTGTCTGTGTCTGATATTTGTTCACCATCAAACATCATATCTATTCAATGTTGTTTTCACAAGGAAATATATTTCGTTACTCCGTTCTCTGGCAGCAGCGCCAGAAGATGTTGGTCCTAAAGTATGCACCTGACTGCTAAAGGGAAGAGCTAGGCCACCTCAAGTTTATAATGATTAATTTTTGATAAGTTGGTGTTGTTGGTCATATTAAGGATAGGTTTTCGAAGCTATTAATCTGGTTGGACAGGCCACACAGTATAAGAGTAGGCTCTCTTTTTCCAATGGTATGGATATTAATGAATAGTTGGGGATATGAAAAGAAAAACATGTGAAACAACAACAAGAAATGCAATGAATCACTTGCTATGTGAGAATAAATAATTAAAGTAATATCTTAATACTTAGACAAATATCTAAATGCAAATCATTCAATAGGTTGTCAAACAATAGATCTTTTGCTAAACAATAGTTGTATAATAGGTTGCAGAATCAACAAAAAAATGAACTAAAACAATGGCTGAAAGAATAAGGAAATGTACATTGCACACATCACAAAATTTGCATTTAAGACAAGATTAAACACATAAATATTTGAGTAAGAGAACACAACTGTCATCAACATATATTCACTAGGTAGATAACTTTACAGTCAACTGCGCAGGTCCAACCCTTCTGATGCTTCTATTCTTCTCCAAAAACTTAACCCCTAAAACATACAAAAATTGCCTATTTATCAGAGTTCCAAAGGGTCTCGTCCATCTCGGACTGAGGCTTCACTCTGTGTTCCTAGTTCTAAACAACATATTAACTTAACTATGACACTACTGGAGTGCAGTGATGCATACTTCAAAATCAACTTAATTAAAAGGGACGTGATTTTATCAAACACAAATGACCACTTATTATGCATTAACTTGAAATGTCTCAACTTAAATAACTGAAAATTGTTGTTGATGGTAGACCAGACTGATGCATAAGATGAATCACACTTAGCCTTTCACAGAAACTGAGTCAGAGTGAAAAAACTGAGTTCTATATCGATTATGGAGTGCACACGCGTTGTTGGAGGCCATTGGAGACAACTAAAAGTGTGGCCATCTCTTTCCCCCACTTATCTCTTTAAGTACATAAACAAGTCATGTTGCACTTTTCTGGAGTCTAGATGTGTAGTTTTCTCGTTCCTGGTTTGGCGCCCCTCTTCTATATTTTTCAAATGTGCAATAAACATGGGTGGAACACTTCGAAATTTTGGCATTTGGAGGTTTTCGATTTGCGTTGCATCTAAATATCTCAGAGTGTTAGTCTCACGAAGTCACTAATATGTGCTTATATTAGGTTAATTAACCCGATATTAATACTTTAATCATTAAAGGATTTCCTGAGTTCGAAACTTCGAGAGACCTGTATTGTTGCCTTTGAAAACCTCCCAGACGAAGATCTCTCGAATCTGACGTGGCTCCCTGACTTCAACTGCTGATGTATCATAGAAAGGAGGGTGACATGTGTCACTTGAAATAATGCATATGTTAGTGCCAATTGTGTCAAAAATGGGTCCCATGTGTCTTAACCGATGGCTTCCACGTGTCAGCGCTAGATGAATGCCACATGTCAACGCTAGATGGATGCCACGTATCAGCTCTAGATGGTTGCCACATGTCTCCGACATTTCGGCATTTCGGGGCTCCATGCTTGTCTTGAAGTAAAACCTCTCAGATGAACTAACTCGCGAAGTGACATGGCAGTGAGGGCCCATTCCGACACTTCGGGGACCTGCTGCTTTGGAGCTCCGGTATTTTGAAGCTTTAGAGGCTTCAACACTTCGACGTCTAGACACTTCGAAAGATTTGAACCAATGGCAAGTTCATATGCTAGAACGTTGAAGTCGCAGAGTCAATCTTGTTAAACCTCTTGTGAGTTTGAGATTCTGAATGCATGAGAGTCATTGATCTACGTCAACTGTTGGATATCCACCATTGAATATTTGACCTGTCTGTTTGGCTTAAATTCTAAGCCCGAAATGGACTGCTTTGATTTGTTTCCTTTTTCTGCGGAAGCATACTGAGCTTACAAAGGTCTTGTTGGACCTGGATGTCTCTTGTGCACACAAAAGACTCAGTGGACCTACTGCATGCTCAATTAGTGGAAAATATGATAACAAGTATTTTTAACTCAAACCAGAACATGAAATCATCCTTCAAGAAAGAGAAAAAAGATGGTGAAAAAATAAGTAAAGACGAGTAGGGGCCATGAAGCTGAGTGATTGGATAATGGAGAATAAGCTAAGAAAGAAACCACAAAAATCAGAATTGATGGATGTATAGGGTAAAGGAGGTAAAAGGGCAGGGGTGTAGACCTAGGTTACAACACTTGGAAAGACGATCAACTACCACCATGATGACTGACTTATTGCCTAATTTAGGTAATCCCACAATGAAATCCATAGAGATGTCCTTCCAAATAGAGGGTGGAATCAGAAGAGGTTGGAGTGTGTCAAGGGATTTGATTGTTTCTCCCTTTCTATGTTGACAAACATCATATTCTACCACAAAAGTGCAAACATTCTTTTTCATACCATCCCAAAAAAAAGAATGTTTGACCCTGTCATAGGTTTTGGTAAACCCTGAGTGCCCAGTTGTGGGAGTAGCACGAAGCTCAAAAAGCACCATGGATTTAATTTGTGACTTTTTACTTAAATACAAATAACCTTTGTAGCGAAGCTCATCATTGTGCCAATATTACCCTGGGGGAACTGGAGAATTGTCTTGCAATTTTTGGATTAGATGCAAAATTTTAGGATCTTGTAGCCATTCCTGGCGAATAGCTTGGATACAATCTATTACAATAAAGGATAGGGATAACATGGATCCTTCCTCTTCATATTTTCAAGATAGAGCGTCATCAACCAAATTTTCTTTACCTTTCCTGTAAATGATCTCATAATCATATCCAAAGAGATTAGTTACCCATTTTTGTTGCTCTGGAGAGGAAGGTTGTTTCTATAGAAAATATTTGAGGCTTTGATGATTTGTCTTAATTTGGAAGTGTTTCCCCAAGAGATAAGGGTGCTAGATATCCACTGCATGCAAAATATCCAACATTTCCTTTTCATATATTGATTGGCCCAAATGGCGTTTTGACAATTATTTGTTAGTAAAGGCAAAAGTTCTACCCTCTTGCATAAGGAATGCTCCAATTCCTCTCCCAGAGGCATCACATTCCTGGTCAGAGGTATTTGTGAAATCAGGAAGGGAAAAGACTAGAGTAGTGCACATAGCCACCTTCAATGCTTGAAAGGCTAGATCGACTGCGAGAATCCAAGTGAAAGAATTATTTTTACGTAGAGAAGTGAGAGGTGTCACAATCTTTCCATAATTCTGAACAAGCTTGTGATAATAGCATGTTAAACCCAGAAAACAATGCAAGATTTTGATAGTCTTGGGGCGAGGCCAATCCTGCATTGCTTCAATCTTCTTATGATCCACCCGGACACCAGCCTTCCCAACAATATGAACCAATTACTCAACTTCCAAGACGCCAAAGGAACATTTAGAGTGTTTGAGGAAAATTTGATGTTGAGAGAGTAGTTGAAGAACTTGATCCACATGGGTAAGATGGGATTATCAAGTTTTACTATAGATGATAATATCATCAAAGAAAACTAAGACAAAATGATGGAGAAAAGGATGAAAGACATGATTCATGAGGATTTGGAAGGTGGAGGGGGAATTACATAGGCCAAAGGGAATGACCAAGAACTCATAGTGACCCTCATGAGTTCGAAAGGTAGTCTAGGGGATGTAATCATCTTGCATACATATCTGGTGGTAGCCAGAACATAAATCAAGTTTAGTGAAATATTGAACACCACTCAACTCATCCAAGAGATCATCAATGACAGGAATGAGAATATTTTCCTTTATGGTGAGTTTATTGAGGGCACAAAAGTCAGGAAACATGTGCCAGATACCTTCTTTCTTAAGTACCGTGACCACAGGAGAATAATAAGGGTTGGTACTAGGGCGGATAACACCTGCTTGTAGGAATTTCTGCACTATTTTCTCAATTTCATTCTTTTGGGAAAAGGGATGACGATAAGGAAGAACAATGGGAGGAAGACTGTCAGAAAAAATGGGTATGGAATGATCATGAACACCAGGAGAAGTCGGAATTCCCTGAGGAGTGGAAAAAACTACTTGGTATTTGGAGAGAATAGCTTGGAGGTAAGGATGCATAGAGGGTGTCTCAACCACATGAATAGAATGGAGTTGAGCAATAATATTAGAGTGGCATTTATTGAGGATATTTTCCATGCAATGGGAACTAATGATATCAAGAGAACCAGTTGTCCCTCCTGTTGGAATCGCATGGTTAATTCCTTAAAATCCATAAGAATGGGCCTCAAAGTGTGTAACCATTCATCACCTAGCACAATGTCACAACCGCCCATTTCAATGGAAAACATATGAGATTTCAGGTGGTAATGTCCAATTTGAAGACACACATTTTCACAACGCCCACCACATTTCATGGACCCAACATTGGCTATCATGATTTGAAAATTATTGACAACACGAATATATAAATTAGTTTCCTGAGCAATGTGACGATGAACAAAATTGTGGGTTCTACCACTGTCAACAAGGATGATGACCTTCATATTCTTAATATAGCCAATGAGCTTGAGGGTTTGTGGACCAGATAATTCAGTGAGGGCATGCAAGGAAATAAGTGGTTCAACTTTAGGTGGGTCAACAGACTCCTGGGTAGCATCGGGAAGGGAGGGCTCTTCAACAAGTGGAATTGTCACATCTTCGGAAATGGCCATAAAAAATTTTTGTTCCTTACAATTGTGCCCCGAAAAATATTTTTCATCACAATTATAGAAAAAAACCTTCAGTTGGCATTCAACCATTTTAGCCCTAGTTAATTTATAGACCTTGAGAGGAGTGACAGGGGAGTTAGGATTAGTGGGTCGAGAACAAGGAACAAAAGAGGGTTTTTTGTTCTAGGAAAAAACAACTTGTTGAGCCTCTGTAGCACGTTTAGTATATTCTAACAAAGTTTGAGGGAATCCCATGAGAAATTTTGATCCAGGTGGATATCGGTGGCCACCCACCTCTTCCAATTGGCTCAAAACAGTTTTCTAACAATTTTGGCAATTTACTATTTTTAGCAATTTTAACTTCCGGGGCCATTTTAAGGGCCTAAATGAAGGTTTTTTTGGATTGAGCTTCTTAATGATAGCCTAAGGAATCATTGATCCCCCAAAATGAATCTCCTCGATGATACCTTTCCAATGGGCTATCATACGCCTAAAAAAGAGATTGTATGCAAAAGTTACAACCCCGGGAAGTTGATGTACTAACTTACCCAAACGGGGCCCACCTGACTTTTGGCGCTTCATCTCCTAGGGTTAGTTTTTTGGATGTCTAGGGATTTTGGCATTCCTGTTTATTGTAAAAATGCCTTCAGAGCCTCATTGTAATCATATTCTTGTGAATGAGTGCAACTGTCACATCTCTTCTCAGAGATAAGCCGCCACCATTCTAGCAAGCTTGTTTCCGCTGCATTTTACAGTTTCAGCTTATTTCCTTATTGAATAGAAAACCAGTTTTACTGTATCTCTGTTATTTTGTGTTAATCACCTGTTAATAATCTGTAGTCATTTCGTTCTGCTCATAAAATCTAGATCAGTGGTATCAGAGTGGTCTACTCCTTGTCGTCTTAATGCATGTCCCCAACGAGGTCGGAGTACAAAGAGTTGGGTATCGAGCTTTTTTCTCTTGAGGACAAAAGCTCTCACACACCTAAGTGACCTCTCATGGCAGGAGAAAATAAATATAAAGGGACAAGAGATCCTTTCAAACTGTTGATTGAGGAATCCCTCATGCAACAAAGGAACGAGATGATGGATAGTTTCACGCAAATCCTTCGATGGCTACCAACAGACGATGCATCTTCTTCGAGCGGAGGCACCACCCCCTTCAAGGTACAAATAAAATTTGATATTCCTATATTTGAAGGTCAAATAGATGCAGATGTTGTAGACAAGTGGTTGAATCTAATAGAAGGGTATTTTTCTGTCCATAACTTTTTGAATAGAGAAAATATTACTTTTGCGCTCCTCAAAGTCGTTCCCCACGTCAAAGATTGGTGGGAAAATTTCTGTGAGAAAAAGGAAATAGAGGAACCCTCACTATTTACAGTCATGACCACCTATGATTCCTTCAGGGATGTTATTAAGGAACAATACTACCCTTTCAGAAGTTATGACGACTTGTATACCAAATGGAACACATTGTGGCAAGAAAGAGACTAAGTAGTGTCGGATTTCACGAATATATTTCATACCTTGTGCACCAAGTTGGGTATCAAATATTCAGAGTGACATCTGGTGCTCAAGTATCGCGGTGCTCTGCATATATACATCTAGACCGAAATGGAATTTTCAGACATCTCATCCTTGGGCGCAGCCTACCGATATGTCGTCAAAATCAAGCAGAAGCTCAAACAAAAGTCGTGGCAATTTGGGCCTGGGAACCTCCTCACAAAAAAAGCTAGGAAAGGGCAGCCCCAACCCATAGAACAAAGGACAAAACAAATATGGACAGTATCAGGAAAAATAGTCCAAGCCACAAGTAAAGAAGGACACTAGAAAGACAAAGAAAGATACCGGGAAGTGGTGTGACTTCCATAAGATCCCTTGGCATAACACTGTTGACAACTGCTCAAAGCAGTCATTGGTGGTCGAAGTGAAAGCCTCTGAATCAGATGTAGGTTCAGAATCTGAGATAGAATGAGAAAGGGGAAGATGAATCAATTATGTAGAACCCAGTGCCACTGTTACTACCACCAAGCTCCAGCCTAGTGAACCAGATGAGACAGAAGAAGGAGAACGCCTCTTCCATTCACAGATGTGGGTAAAATGCACCCCGTTGCACTTCATCATGGATAATGGTAGCTAGAAGAACCTCATCTCAGAAGAGGTCATCAAGAGGCTCACCTTGCCGACAACACCACACCCACAACCCTACACCATTGGATGGCTCTGCCAAGGAAGCAATCTCTGCATCAACCAAGAGTGTTGACTGTTGTATGACATCAAGCCCTTCAAAGACGAGGTATTGTGTGATGTTTCTCCTCTCGAAGTTTGTGATGTTCTTTTGGGCCAACCTTATTTGTGGAAATTTCATGTTGTATATGAGTCTAGGCCTCATAGTGTTATTATTACTTTGAACAGGAAATTGTACAGGATACCCGAGGCAGTCCCACCTAGTGATATTTCCTTGNGTGATGTTCTTTTGGGCCAACCTTATTTATGGAAATTTCATGTTGTATATGAGTCTAGGCCTCATAGTGTTATTATTACTTTGAACAGGAAATTGTACAGGATACCCGAGGCAGTCCCACCTAGTGATATTTCCTTGATCTCTGCTAAGCAATGCAGGAAGGCCATCTCTAATATGGGGAAGTTTGTCTTCTTTGTGATTCACTCTCAGAATAAGAGAAATATCACAGCCACATCCAAGGTCTCTACGGTTGACCTCTCCACACAGGAGAAGCAAGTAGATAAGTTCATGGAAGAATACTCATATATCTTCTCCTCACCTATCAGGGTACCTCTGCACTGCCAGGTCAAGCACCCCATTGATCTGACCCCCAGTGCACCGCTGCCCAATGGGTCAGTCTATTGTCACTCTCTGTTAGAGAATGAGGAGATCAAGTGGCAGATCAAATAATTTCTCCACAAGGGGCACATCCGTCTGATCTCATCACCTTGCGAGAGCCCAATCATGTTGGTATAGAAGAAAGATGGAACATGGCGACTCTGCATTGATTACTGGGCTCTGAATAAAATCATAGTCAGAAATCGGTACCTGATTCCCTGAATCAACGACCTCCTTGATCAACTCATGAGGGCCAAATACTTCAGTAAGATTGATCTAAAGTCTAGCTACCACAGGGTCCGGATAGAACAAACATATGTATGGAAAACCACCTTCAAGTCAAAGGAAGGCCTTTTTGAATGGTTGGTCATGCCCTTTGGTTTGAAAAATGATCCATCCACTTTCATGAGGATGATGGAATATATCCTACGACCATTCACCAATACTTTTGTAGTGGTGTATCTAGATGACATTCTCATTTACAACAAGACTTAGGTCGAACATTTGTAGCATATTCAGCAGGTTCTTCACACCCTGCGACATCACAAGCTATATGCCAAATTGGAAAAATGCTCCTTCGTCATAATTGATTACCATGACATACATGTGGATCCAACCAAGATCCAAGTCATCCGTGACTAGCCAGCCCCAACCACACTCACTGAGCTTCAGAGCTTCTTGGGCCTTGCCAATTTCTACCACAGGTTTGTGTTGGGATTCTCCCATATTGCATGGGCCCTTAGCCAAATAACTAGGGGTGGTGGTAAGGTGAAATTTACATGGGGCCAGTCCCAAAAAAAAGTGTTCAACAATTTGAAGTAGCGCTTGTGCTCAGTCCCAATACTTTCACTACCAGATCTACAACATCCCTTTGAGATCGAGACAGATGCTTCAAACTATGCAATGGGAACCGTTCTCACTCAACACAATAACCCTGTGGCCTATCATAGTGAGACATTATCAGATGTTGTCTGTAAGTACCCTACTTACGACAAAGAAATGTATTCCATTGTGCAAGCCTACCGCCAGTGGAGAAATTACATTCTTGGGAAGCAGACAATCATCCACACTAATCATAATCCACTGCAGTTCATGTAGACACAAGGAAAATTGCAAAATGATCGCCATCAAAAGTGGTCCACATACTTGCAGCAATTCCACCTCAACATCAAGTATAAAATAGAAAGCACCAATCACGTCGTTGATTGCCTCAGTAGACCACCAGTCGTGGCACTCACCATGGTGCTAGACTCTTGCGTCCATGAGACCTCTCGATGGCCCCAACTCTATGAGACGGACCCGTACTTCTCCACCACCTACCAAATGTTGGGTGCAAACATAGTTGTCGATAATTTCCATCTTCAGGATGGGTTGTTGTGTCATCTGGGCCATATCTGTGTTCCATCAAGCGAGCGAGCGAAGATGATCTGGGAAGCCCACTACAGTCAGGTGGCAGGACACTTAGGCATCGAAAATATGGTGGCGATGCTACATAAACATTTCTACTAGCCAAAACTTTGACAGGAGGTCAACAAGTATATCAGGTCTTGCACTACCTATGCTATTGCCAAACCAACCACTAAGAAACAGGGCCTGTACACCTCTCTCCCTACTCCTGATAGGCCATGGGAATCCATTTCAATGGACTACATGTTAGGCCTTCCATCCACCAAGCGGGGAAATGACTGTGTTTTTGTGGTTGTTGATCGCTTTTCTAAGATGGCGATTCTGGTTGCCTGCAAGAAGAACATCACAGTAGAGGCCACTGCCAAGATCTTCTTTGAACGAGTCTGGGTACATTTTGGAATCCCACAAACCATTGTCTCAGATCGGGACAGTCGATTTCTCAACACATTCTAGTCAAGCCTCTGGTCACTGTTGGACACCAAGCTCACCAAATTCATGGCCTTCCACCCCCAGACAGATGGCCAAACCAAGGTCATAAATCGAATGATTATGCATATCCTTCTCATGTATAATTCAAAGAACCCTTTCACATGGGATGAGATCCTTCCCTATGTCCAACATAGCTACAACTGAGCCCTGCATAACTCAACCGACCACAACCCCTTTCAGGTGGGGTTGGGATTCCAACCATTGGGTCCCATAGATATTGCACTTCCCCTTGCGGTCACCTCGATCGAATCATCTCCTGCTCCAACTGAAGCTGACAAAGCCACCAAGTTCATTGAGGGGATCTAGCACATCCTCCAACAGGTTCAGGATATCCTACAGAAGTCCAATGACAAGTACAAGTAGCGCCATGATCAACATCGGGTGCCACATAAGTTTCAGGTGGGCAATAAAGTTTGGTTGCACTTGCAGAAATAATGCCTTACAAGACCCCATCGAAAGATTCACCCACTCCATTATGGGCCTTACACCATCACCAAGGTCATGGGGGATAATGATTTTGAGCTCAACATTCCTCCTTCCTTGGCGTGCACCTAGTGTTCAACGTGGATCTCCTTCGCCCTTATTTCCCACCATTATTAGACACCTCAAACATAATAGAGCAGCTGACACCAACAGAGCTCAACCCCGACTGCACACAACAGGAATCCAATGATAAGATTGTGGACACATAGATCAAGGGCACTCGACAACAAATGATCCATCTTTATTGAGTCGTCAAAGCAGGGCAGCTCCTGCACCAAGACAAGTGGCTCACCCAAGGCCAAATTCAGCACAAATTTCCTCATATGATGGGGGAACTTAACGCAATGGAGACCATTACTTCCTAAGGATGGAGGATTGATCTAGGTGGATTTCGGTGACCACCCACCTCTTCCAACTGGCTCAAAATAGTTTTCTGATAATTTTGGCAATTTACTATTTTTAGCAGTTTAAACTTCTGGGCCATTTTGAGGGACTAAATGAAGGTTTTTCGGGATCGATCTTCTCAATGATGGCTGAAGGAATCATTGAGCCCCCAAAATGAATATCCTCGACAATACCTTTCCAATGGGCTATCATACGCCTAAAACAGAGATCATACGCAAAAGTTACGACCCCAGGAAGTTGATGTACTAACTTATCCAAACGGGGCCCACATGACTTTTCGCGCTTCATCTCCTAGGGTTAGGATTTTGGATGTCTAAGGTTTTTTTCATTCCTGTTTATTGTAAAAAGGCCTTCAGAGACTCATTATAATCATCTTCTTTCGAATGAGCGCAGTCATCACATCTCTTCTCAGAGATAAGTCGCCACCATTCCAAGAAGCTTGTTTCCGCTGCATTTTACAATTTCAACTTATTTCCTTATTGAATAGAAAACTAGTTTTACTGTATCTCTGTTATTTTTTGTTAAGCACATGTTAATAATCTATATTCATTTTGTTCTGCTCATAAAATATGGATCAACCTGGGACCAGATTTCATCCTTTAGGCCATTGATAAAGCATTCATGAAAGAAAGCATCTGACATACCCTCGGTTCGAAAGGCCAAATGCTCAAAAAATGTTATAAATTCCTCCACTGTGCCTGACTGTTTCAACTTGCTCAAACGACCGAGATAGTGGGTATCAGTGTCAAAGCATTCATAGAGATCTGCAACAAACTAGGTCCATGAAATATACCCCTAACATGAATTTTTACACCATTGCCACCATTGCCATCGTTCATGATCTATCTAGAGTAAAACATAGTGAAGTTTGGCAAAATCATCAGTAATACCATGAAAAGAAAAATAATGCTCCATTTGAGTGACCAAACCCGTAGGATCAAAACCATCAAATTTATTGATCCAGATTATTTTCGGCACGAAATGCGAGCGGAGATATAATAAATAAATGCATAGAGATATCGAAGATATTCAATAAGATAACATAAATGTATTAGAGATGCAACCATAAACATAGATATACAGTAATATACAAATTATATTAATGAAATAAATGTACATAGACTATAAAAATACAGAGTGAAAGACTCGCTAGAATGGTGGTAGTTTATCTCTGAGAAGAGATGTGATGGCTACTCGCATTCGCAAGAAGATGGTTACAATGAGGCTCTGAAGGCCTTTTTACAATAAAAAGGAGTTCCCAAAACCCTAGACATTCAAAAACCTAACCCTAGGAGATGAAGCGCCAAAAGTCATGTGGGCCCCGCTTGCGTAAGTGAGTACATCAACTTCCCGGGGTCGTAACTTTTGCATACGATCTCTGTTTTAGGCATGTGATAGCTAGTTGGAAAGGTATTGTCAAGGAGATTCATTTTGGAGGCTCAATTATGCCTTTGGATATTATTGAGAACCTATATCTTGAAAAACCTTCATTTGGGCCCTCAAAATGGCCCCGGAGGTTAAAAACTGCTAAAAATAGTAAATTGTCAAAATTGTTAGAAAATTGTTTTGAGCCAGTCGGAAAAGGTGGGTGGCCACCGATATCCAATTGGATCAATCCTCCCTCCTTAGGAAGAAATGGTCTCCATTGCATTGAGTTACCGGGGGAGAGGGAAAAGCGTTTGTTGAATCTGCATCTTGGTGAACTGCTTGCCTTGCTGGAGACATCACGCTTCTTAGTTTGTGGAAGTTTGTCACGAACCTGTTGAGGCTGAGGTTGTTCAACAAGTCGGGCTACATGAGAGGACGATGTGCAGAAGGAATCTTTTCACTTTGTTGCAACCTTGTCGACTTGCTTTTGTTTGATAGAAGGTTCTTGGGGCAACGCTGTAGTGGTTGCAGTGTCCTTCTGTTCTCCTTTTGAATAGATTGTGAAGAAGCTAAATTTTGCAGTATAAGATACTACCTTGCGGCACTTTTTAGGTGGAACAGTAGTTGGAACTACCTTTGGTATTTTGTAGAGATGACCCCCCAGAGAAACAATGACACTGTGGGGTCGAGACTCATAAACAGCATGGCGCTTCCACATATATGGTTGGCCCAAGAGAACATCACAGACGTCCAGTGGGGAAACATCACATAATACCTCATCCTTGAAGGGTTGGATTCCGTATGACAATCGACATTATTGGCTGACACAGAGATCTCATCCTTGGCGAAGCCACCCGATGTTGTATGGTTGCGGGTGTGGTGTTGTTGACAATCCCAACTATTTGACGACCTCTGCTGAGATGAGGTTCTTCTGGCTTCCACTATCAACAATAAAATGCAGCGGGGTCCCCTTCACCCACATGTGAATGAAAAAGGTGCTCCCCCTCTTCAGGATCTGTTGGTTCTTCTGGTTGAATTGTCGCGGTCGCGGCAATAGCAGTGGGGTCTGCGTCAATGATCAGTCCTTTACCATTATTTTCAGAATCAGATTCTAAATCAGGGTTCAGCTCTTTGTCTTTGATCTTGGCCACAAATGACTGTTTTGAGCAACATTCATCGGTGTTGTTCCAGGGGCTTTTGTGGAACTCGCACCATTTTTCGGTGTCCTTCTTTATCTTCCCGTGACCCTTCTTTTCCTGTGTCTTGGACTGGTTTTCAGGAGACTATTTGTTAGGGTCGTCTTTGTCCTACCTTAGTTGTTGCGGATTTGCAGACCCGAACTCTCATTTTTTCTGGTGCTTAAATTTCTGCTCAATTTTAATAGCATATCAATAAGCATCACTGAGTGATGAGATGTCCAGAAAATCCATTTCAGTCTGGATGTATCTGTGTAGTGCCCCATGGTATTTCAGAACCAAATGTCGCTCGGAGTCTTTGATACCCAACTTGGTGCGCAAGGTATGGAAGGTATTGGTGAACTCCAAAACTGCTTGGCCCCTCTCTTGCCGCAGTGTGGTCCATCTCATGTACTGGTCCTCATAGTTTCCAATAGGGTAATACTGTTCCTTTACCACATCCACAAAAAGATCCTAAGTGGGATTGGCCCCGTATATTCCAGACTCCTCTCTGGAACTTTTCTCCGAGTAAGTTTCCCACCAATGTTTGACATGAGGGAGAGATTTAAGGAGTGCAAAGGTGGTCATTTCTTTTTCGGAAAAATTGTGAACAGAGAAATAACCTTCTAGCAGATTTAACCATTTTTCTAGGGCT
>SNQJ01S0000939.1:199302-217255 GCA_010110895.2 Picea sitchensis
GTAGCTATGGGAGACATCCTCCAGCTTACAAACCTGTGAGATGTGGAACATAGCAACTATGTGAGTCTTTCTCTCAGCTTACAAACCTGAGAGAAAGCCCCTAAGAAGGGTTCGAGGTTCCTGCCTGGGACAGAGCCAGGAACGTAGAGATGACCTCCTCCATGATGTGAGTGAGAAGAAATCCAAATGATCATCCAGTGTAAAAGCGATCTGTTGAGTTAGGACATGCCTGTGGTTGAGCACAAGGTGAATGTGTGAAATCCCAAAAGTACTGGGCACATCGTCATGTGAACATAAATGAAGATGATGTGATAGCCTCCTTTGAACAATAGATTTGACGAGAAGACTCTAGATGATTCTCCTGTCGATGGCAGTGGGAAAACATATTTGTAGAGTGGACGTGCCTGTGGATGAGCACAGGTGAACGTGTGAAGACCTGGTTCTTCTGTGTAATGTAGCGAATCAGAGCTATGACATCCCTATGGATGTGCCCCTAGTGGATGAGCACTAGTGGGTGTATTAGATCCTTTGCTATATAGTATTCAAGAATCATACCTACCTGTAACCCTAATTGTTATGTAAAGGGTACAAGTCGGCCCCACCTTAATATGGTTAATAATAAATGTAAAAGTTAATTAATAATAATAATAATAATAATAATAATAATAATAATAATAATAAGGTTGATAAGTTTCTCAATTAATGTGGGTCAAGAGTTACAGCAGAGCCGAGAGACGAGAGTTACAACAGAGCCGTGCCGAGGTGCTAGGGTGTGTAGCAGAGTTACATCAGAGTTACAACAGAGTTATAGTGAGTTGCAACAGAGTTTCAACAGAGTTATAGTGAGTTGCAACAGAGTTACATAAAGTGTTGTAGAAGAGCTGTAGCGAGTTGCAGCAGAGTAATAGTGAGTAACAACGCAAATTTTGAAGGAGAAAGCACAACAAGTTCTGGGATGTTCTTTTTCATGCGCACGCCATAGCTCTGCAACTCCGCTGCTAGGGTTTCCGCAGCTATGGAGGAGCAGGGCTCGCCTAGGGCTTCCTCTCCTCCCCATTCTCCTCTGCCACTCCCAAACGATGTCGCTTTCAGTTCGCTGATTAAATCTTTGCCCAAGAAGAAGAAGGTGGAATGCTCAAATTTGTCAAAAGAGTGGAAGAAATGCCGAAGGTATCTCTCCCACCAGATATTCCTATACAGGTAGCCTTATCAATGTCTGAACGCGCGCTTGTGGGGCAGTTCACTGGCCTGTGGCCATCCCCTAAAGCCACTGAAACCTGGGTGATAAAAAATTGGAAGCCATTGATCAAACAGAATGTCACCTCTCACTTCCTGGGCAAAGGTTATTTCCTCTTTGAATTCACCTCCAAAGAGGATAAGGCGCTGATCTTCAGGAATGGCCCATACTTCATGGGAACCCAAGGACTGTATCTAAATAAGTGGACTTCGGACTTCGACCTAGAAGAGGACGTTCCTTCGGCAGTTCCAGTTTGGGTCAGACTGCCTAACCTCCCAATACATTGCTGGAATTGGGACTCATTGAAACATATAGGAGATGCGCTGGGTAAGTTCATTGACAGGGAAAACAATAAAGACCAATACGACTGCACCCGAATCTGTGTGGAGGTGGACCTTGAAGTAGGACTTCTCGAAGCTAGTCTCATATTCAGAAACTGGACTATGAACAACTCCTGTTCAAGTGCCGGGGGTGCCACGAATACGGTCACTTCGCCAGAAATTGTCCAAAACAAAATGAGGAAGATAAGGGCAAAGAGGAAGGATGGAAACAGGTCAAGAGATCCAAAACTAACCCCAAGGTATCAAATACGACAGGACAGGAAAAGAGCAAAGGATATCAGTCCAAAGGCAATAGCGTGTCCCAGAAAATCATCCACCCAAAAGATTCAGGAAATATGTTTGAAACCCTTGACTTGGTTTCTCAAGATCTCCTTGAAAGGGATCCGCCTTAGAAAGAGCGGACGGAGAAAACAAGAACGGAAGACAATGAGCCAAAGGAGGATGCAATGATAAAGGACTCAAGGCATGGGGAAAGAGAACCTGAAAGTTCCAAAGACAAACACACAACCAATGATGTGGAAAGCCAAGGCTCAGAAGAATCTGAGGAGGAAGGAGAGATAGGAGATTCTCTCACCACGCTCCGGAGATCAGCAAGAGGAAGGCCATCATTCAGGGACAAGAGAGAAAAAGAAACATATAAAGACAAAGTGCAGGGAAGTCAACCAACTTTGGAATTTTTTTTGGCTAAAACCCCTAAGCTGGCAAGAAACCAAGGACATGGCTCCAAGGGGGGCCCCCACTCTCATAAAAATAAATAATGAAAGTGATCTCCTGGAATTGCAGAGGTTTGGGAAGTAAGATGAAAGAAGAAGCCATGAAGATCCGAATCATGACAGAAAACCCAGACATAATGCTCGTCCAGGAGACAAAACTGGAGGAAAATATCTTCCATAAAAACAACAAAAGGTACTGGAGCAAAGGCGGGACAAATGCTGTCTCAGCCAGAGGGGCATCCGGAGGTCTAGGCACTCTTTGGAATGCTTCCAAATTCAATATGGTAGTTGAGAAAAAAAATGTTCACTGGCTGTACACAAAATTTCAGCATATAGACTCGAAGGAGGTTTTCAGTCTTTTCAATGTATATGTTCGGGTAAAAAAGAAATCTTGTTGGGACTCTATGAGATCCTTAGCGGACGAGGAAGTCCTGGAAAATATTATAATTGCAGGGGACCTGAACATCTCCCTCAGCCAAAGCGAAAAGTGAGGGGGCAACATTGTAAGAGATCCGGCTCGAGAGTGGGTGGAGGACCTCATCCACGATTGGGATCTCTTTGATATCAAGACTTGCCGAGGTAAGTACACTTGGTCAAATAAACGGGTGGGTCTTGGGCATATCGCTGCTAGATTAGATAGATTTCTCCTTCAAAGTTCCTATCTCCTTCTTGGTCTTGACATGAAAATGAATATTCTAGCTAACAACATTTCGGATCATAAGCCTATAAAGCTGACTCTCTCAGCTTAAAGGAATTTAGGTCCTATCCCCTTTCGATTTAGTCCTCTTTGGATAAACCAAAAGGACTTTTTAAAGAAGGTGGAAGAAATATGGAAGATGCCGGTCATGGGGTCTCCATTCTTCGTTTGGGAGGAGAAGCTAAGAAGAATCAAGTCAACTTTGAAAAGCTGGGCTAAAATCATTCCTAGTCCTGCGGAGGAAAGAAAGAAAACCCAAGCAGCTCTTGAGTCTCATCAAGACTACATGGAAGAGGCTGAAATTTCGAGCGATACTCTAAAAAGAGAGGAAGAGCTACAACAAAATTTTCAGAAAGCCTGCAGACAGGAGGAGGAATACTGGAGGCAAAAATCCAGAAGTCTTTGGTTGAAATCTGGAGACATAAACACTTCTTTCTTCCACAAGCAAGCCCAAGCTAGAAGAGATTACAACTCCATTTCAGAGATAAAGGATGACACATAGACTTATGGGGAATTTTCAAGTATTAAAAAGGCTGCCTACACTCACTTTAAAAAGCTTTTTAATGAAGAAGAGGAGCAGGGATGCAGTGATAACCTCCTAAATGAAATACCTATTAAAATCACAGCTGGAATGAATCAACAGCTTGAGACTAACGTCACTAGGAAAGAAATAAAAGCTGCCTTGTTTTCCATGAGTCCTGATAAAGCACTAGGCCTTGATGGGTTTACAACAAATTTCATCCAAACATGTTGGCAGATTGTGAAAAAAGATCTACACAAAATGGTTTTAAAATCCCAAGACTGTAAAAAAGTTGGGGGCAACACGAACTCTACCTTCCTAACTCTCATTCTGAAAGAAAAGGGTGAAAACTCCTTTAATAGGTTTCGCCCCATTTCCCTTTGCAACATTGGATACAAGATCATCTCAAAGGTGATCACCAACAGACTGAAAGGGCTTCTTTCAGACCTCATTCTGGAGAACCAAGGGGGCTTTGTCCAAGGAAGGCAAATCATGGATAATATAATCCTAGTCCAAGTGGCGCTTCACTCAAGTCTGAAGAGAAAAGAAAAAGGTATGATATCCAAGCTTGACTTCACAAATGCTTTCGATAGGGTTAGGCACTCTTTTCTATTCAAAGTTTTGTACAAGTTTGGTTTTGGGACTAGCTTCATAAATTGGATCAAAGCATGCATTTCTGAGCCTTGGATTGCTCCGTTGGTGAATGGGAGAGCTGCAGATTTCTTCAAAGCATCGCGAGGGCTCATGCAAGGATGCCTGCTCTCACCCATGCTCTATGTCCTCCAAGCCTTTGCCCTAAAATTTATCCTGGAAAAAAGAAGAATTGACCAGGATATTCTAGGCCTTCAAATTGCGAGAGGAGTAAAAGAAATTAACCATGCTTTATTCGCAGATGATTCCCTTCTCCTTGGGGCAGCTACTGGCCACACTGCCTCTTAATTTAAATTAGTGGTGGATGAGTTTTGCGAGGCCTCAGGTAGTAAATTGAATGCTGAGAAGTGTCATTTCTATGGCTGGAATGTGTCTCAAAATGACATTATTGCCATAGATAGATGTTGGGGTTTTGCCAGTTCCATGCATTGGACTTCCTTTAAGTATCTTGGACTGCCAATTCTTCAGAAGAAACCTTCAGGTAAGGATTGGATCCCCCTTCTAGACAAATTTAAAAATAAATTGCAGGCCCGGGGCTTCTCTTGGTTGAATCTTGCAGGGAAGACGGTGCTCATTAAATCAGTTTTGAATAGCCTCCCAATCTATCAAGCTTCCCTTATGCTTGCTCCTCTGGGAATTCTCAGAAAAATGGAAGGCATAGTAAGAATTTTTTTCTGGAAAGGTGGAAAAGGGAACATAAATAGATTTCCCCTTGTCAATTAGGATAAAGTTACCAAGCCATTTGTAGAGGGAGGCTTGAATTTCAAAGATATGAGAATTCAAAATTTAGCACTGGGTGCCAAAATTCTTTGGAGGTAGGTTGCCCCTAAGGCTGACTGGGCTTAGCGTGCCCTCTGGAAGAAATACTTCTCGGGCCCAAGAAAACACAGTCTAGACAGACCTGGCCAAGCCGCTAATGGATCACAAATTCATAAACTCTGTATGCAAGCCCAAACTCTCATACAAGACAATCTTTTCTGGGTCCCGAGGAATGGTAAATCCATTGATCTGTGGGATGATCGTATAATGAATGAGGCGCCCCTAACAGATGTCCATGAGCTTCATGATCTACGTATTTAGATGAAGAACACATGCCTGGTCTCTCTATGGGACATCTCCATTTGGAACGATAAAGTCTGGCTAGACTGGATGAAGCTGGATTTGCCGAGTAATATCGAAAACGCTTGGTTGAAGCTACGCACTAGGCTCAAAGGGAAGGCTCCAATACACGAGAAGAAGCGTGACCAGAGAGGTTGGGGGATGTATACTAGCTCTTACTCTGTGGCACTTGGTTATAAAATGTTGCGAGCAATTCCCTATGCTCCCCCATGCCCAACGCTATGGAAAGGTATCTGGAAACAGAAGTGCATTCCCAAAATCGATTTATTCAACTGGTTGCTCTGCCACAATCGGGTTCTTACAACAGACAATCTTGTGAGAAAAGGCTTCCACGGCCCCTCCAGATGCTACCTGTGTTTGGAGAATGAAGAAAACGCTCAACATATTATGCTGAATTGCAAATTCGCTTTAGAAGTCTGGGGCGAAGTTTTGAACCATTGCCCTGTGCACACAGCGCTTCCATCCTCCATTTTTGATTTACATGCGAACTGGACACACCATTACCCTGGACAGATTCCAAATAACAGTTGGTTCAAGGCCGCTTGGCTGGTCCTGCCAAAGCTGATCTGCTGGCAAATTTGGTTGGAACGAAACAATAGGATCTTCCAGGAAAAAAAACTAATGAAAATATTGTCAAGACCAAGATTTTAACCACCCTCAAAGATTTCCTGAAGGAGCATATAAGGACCATCACCTTTAAAAATCTCTCCCCTCATGAGGTGGAGTGGGGGAAATCGCTGGGACTGAATTTCTCCAATCAGAAATCCAACTGAAAAAGGGAAAAGACTGGCAAATTAGAATGCCAGAAAATAGCTTCAGCAATTGGAACAAGGAAATTGACTGTTACTCTTTGTTTTTTGATGGGGCAACAAAAGGCAATCCAGGGAATGCAGGTGCAGGTGGAGTCATCAAGAACATAGAGGGACAAATTGAGCACAGGTATGCATGGGGATTAGGCCAAGACACCAATACCCAAGTAGAAGCGATGGCTTTGATGCAAGGTCTCAATATCTTATAAAAGACATGCATCAAGGAAGCAAAGATCATCGACGACTCCCAAACACTCATAAAAATGCTAGTGGAAATCTCAAATCCGAAGGACCTTCGGCTATCTAGATTGATGGTGAGAATTAAAAATATTGCCAGCCTCTTCCAAAAGATCAACTTCTTCCATGTTCTGAGGATCAACAACAAAGAGGCGGACACGGAAGCAAATAGAGCTACTCTTCTTCCTGTGGCACTCTATTATGGAACGATAAGGAAAATTGGGACCCAATTCCTTAGCTGTGCTTTCATGTTTTTCTGCTTTTTACTTCAGCAGTTTGTATGTGTTTTTAAGTTAGGGGATATCTTGTTGCTAAAGGTTATTTTTGAGCCCAAAAAACGACGTTATGTCAAATCTAGAGATGGGGGGATCCTGTTCTTTTGAGAACATTGGGAATTGGCCCAACAAATATGGAAGACTGTAAATGGGCATTTATGCCGAGAATTTTAATATCAAAGCATAACCGTTCCTATTAAATAATAATAATAATAATAATAATAATAATAAATATATTATGTCTTATAGAGGTCGGCCCTGTTGTGCCAATAGACACTTCAGTTGATAGGACAAGTCTAATATAAGTAAAGGGAAATCTTCCATTGTAGACACACACCTCACTTGTGAGTTTGGAAATTTCAGCAAGTACACTTCTTTGGAAAAAGGTGCACACCTCTCTTGGGCACTAGAGTTCTAGGGTTTTATGCACCCTCTTGTGTGCTAGGTATTTCTTGTTCGTAAAGGTTTTTTTCTTGAAGATTATAGCAAAGGATTTGGCTGGGTTTTCTTCCCTTGTTGAGAAGGGTTTCCAAGGATACATTTTGTGTTCTTGTGCATGGTGCCTCTTCTTGTGATCTTGGTTATTGCAACACTTATGATTATGGTTAAATGATGAAATGGAATGAACTTCATGTTTAACCTAATTCTTATGAAAAATCAGCATGGTATTAGAGCATAGGTCTTGAAGAACCCATTGCACAAGCATCTTTCACAAGAAAAAGGAAAAAATGTCACTATTGTCGTACAAGAAAATGAGGGCTTTTTATTGAAGAGGAATTTCAACCCAAAAGCCATCTAGAAAAGTGTGCCCTAGCCCAAGGAACTCTTTGGCCCCTTCAACACACCTTTTTAGTGGATAGAACTCCAGGAAAGTGAAACCCTAGTTTTCACCAGTGCCAAAAGTACCAGAAAACCAGAAGTACCAGAAAACCAGAAGCACCAGAAAATCAGAAGTACCAGAAAACCAGAAGCACCAGAAAATTAGAAGTACCAAAAAACCAGAAGCACTAGAAAATCAGAAGTACCAGTAAACCAGAAGCACCAGTCTAGAAATCTGTTGGTCAAGTTTGAGGGGGGGGAAATTTGGATTTTCAGAAATCTGACTGTACCATCTTACTCGCCCCAGCTCAGTGCATCTAGCCCCTGGATCAAAATTTCAAAATTTGAAGTTTGAAAAATTAGGGTTTCCTCATAAAACCCTAAGTTGCAGTTGCAGTTGCAGTTTCAGAATCAGTTGCAGTATCAATTACAGTTGCAGTATCAGTTGTAGTACCAATTGCAGTCATCTTTGAAGTTTTTAAGAGTTGGTAATTATTACCGTTGCTACCAGATGGTGCCACTACTTGCAAATGCTATCAGAGGTATGTACTCACATATGTTTAAATTGTTAAAGCCTTAAAGGGTATTTGAAGGAGAAGGGATCTCTTGCCGTAGATCCAGAAGGATCTCAAGATCCAACATGTCGGCGACGGAAGTCACTCTCGGATTGCTATCAGGCGCAGAGCCCGACACCCATCAGTTTTGTGTCACGGTTGTTCATAGATGGGTGATCGAATGGCGGGAAACTCAAAACAATAGTGTTCCAACTCTGAAACTAGGCCAGGTATGCATGAGCAAGTGAGGTCTTGCGTAAACTTCAGATAGTGAGCTGTAGTAAGGGTGAACAGGTGGAAGACTTATATAAGAGAAAAGTAGAGGTCTATTATTAACATCGGGTTTCTAACAGGCTGAGGAAGAAGATGTCCAAATGCAATATCATCTTACATTCAAACACAAGGCCAGAGAATGCAATAATGCAACAATAAATCATTTATCATAGCAGAACTGCAATAATTCNTTAACCATTTTTCTAGGGCTTCTGCATCTATCTGTCCTTCAAATACAGGAATATCAAAATTAACTTGTACCTTGAAAGGCGAGGTGCCTCCAAAGTGGTCGCTTGATGAAGATGCGCCTGCTATTATCGGCATGCGTTGAAGGATGTGGGCAAAATTCTCCATCATTTCGTCCCTCTATCGCGTGAGAGCTTGCTCAAGCAACAGATTGATAGGATTGTCTGCTCCGTAGTTTTTCTTTTCTTCCACCATTGAGGGTTTCTTGGGTGTGAGATAGCAATTGTCTTTAATAAATAAAAGCTCGAGACCCAACTTTCTATACTCGGACCTCATCGGGGACATGCACTGAAAAAAATGATCAAGAGCAGCCTCCTCTGATACCACTGATCCGGATTATTTTCAGCACAAAATGCAAGCAGAGATATAATAAAGAAATGCACAGAGATATCGCAGATATTCAATAAGATAAAATAAATGTATCGGATATGAAACCGTAAACACAGATATACAGTAATACACGATTTCTATTAATGAAAGAAATGTACAGAGACTGTAAAAATACAGAGTGAAAGACTCGTTAGAATGGTTGCAGCTTATTTCTAAGAAGAGATGTGACGGTTACTCGCATTCGCAAGAAGATGGTTACAATGAGGCTCTAAAGGAATTTTTACAATAAACAGGAATTCCAAAAACCCTAGACATCCAAAAACCTAACCCTAGGAGATGAAGCGCCAAAAGTCATGTGGGCCCCGTCTGGGTAAGTGAGTACATCAACTTCCCGGGGTCGTAACTTTTGCATACGATCTCCGTTTTAGGCATGTGATAGCTCGTTGTAAAGGTATTGTTGAGGAGAATAATTTTGGGGTCTCAATTATGACTTTGGATATCATTGAGAACCTCGATATTGAAAAACCTTCATTTTGGCCCTCAAAATTTCCTCGGAGGTTAAAAACTGCTAAAAATAGTAAATTGCCAAAATTGCCAAAAAACTGTTTTGAGCCAGTCGAAAAAGGTGGGTGGCCACCGATATCCACTTGGATCATTTATTGACCTCAACGCGGGGAAGACAGGGGTCATGCGGAAAGGATTTGGATTGAAAATGCAGAGAATGAGTGGAATCAGTAGCATCGGGTTGGTCTGAGGAGGAAGGACCCAAAGGGCGGTTCAACAACCGGTTGACAGTAGACTAGAGGGTTTTAAATTGGTTCATGAAGTTGGATTCCATGGTGTCAAATTTGTGGTCTACTTGGGTCTCAAATTGTGCAAGGTAGGAATTGGTAGAGCCAATCTCATATTTCACTTGATTGATGGAAGCTTGCAGGTCTTGGTTGTGAGTGGTGTCCATTTGAAGAGGGAAGTGTGGGTAAGGAAAAATGGGTGGGTGGGACCACAGAAAAGGACTTGTAAGTGATAGGTACCACAATGATCAAGGTAAGAATGGAAATATAATGGAATAGATGGAAAAATAGGGAAGTTGAGAAGGGTTCAGGTCCACTGAAAAAAAAAGGATTAAAAATGAAAGGCATGACTACGGTCAAGGAGAAAAAGGGAATCCAATGGGATAGGTCCCAAATAAGTGTGTTGGCGGGACCACTATATATATATATATATATATATATATATATATATATATAAACTCCTGCAGAGTTATACTCTAGACTGAATAATACTACAGTGACAAAATGAACAAATGCTTAACAGGAAGAAATGTGTGGTAATTTTGAAACCAGAATGTAGAAGGCACAATTGTGCGACAATAGATATTTTATGTTATGTTTTTATTTCCTTCCCAAGGGTTAGGGTATTCAGGGTTTCTACAGACAAGGGTTTTCCATGTGATATAGCTCTTTGATATATGTGCGGGGTCCAACAATAGTAATCGGCCCAATATCTCAGAGCACCAACTAAGGAGGTTAGATCGTTCCCTTAGCCGTAATACCCAACTACCAAGGTACTAAAGAGTATCTTCCCGATTTTTTTTCTCGGTGGCACTATAGAAATCATGTGGCTGATCAGTTTATATACGGAGGGCTTCAGAAGATCTAGGTTGATTCATATACAGGTGTCATCTGATATGATACCATTCAAATGGGTACCAACAAGGGTTACAAGGGTGGCCAATAGATGTGCTCTTGAGTACCTATTGTATTTCTTACGTGTATTACTCCCTGACCGCGGGTTTATGTGTGTAACAATAGATCTTTGTAGCTTTAAGATGCAATAATATGTCTCTACCCTGAAAAAAGTAACCCACAATTTTCTACCAAGGAAAGTGCTCTGATACCACTTGTAGTATGCAAGATATAGAATAGTATACAGAACAAAATTATTTTAGCTAGAAATGGCAGAACAACAATGATGTAACCAGAATAATACCAGAAAGAGCACCTTGATTAATGATAGCAATGTTCACTTGCCTCTTCGAGGGGGAAATCTCCAGTAGAGCAGAGCTCTATTACAATAATATCCAATAAAAAACTTCTCATGCCCTCTACTCTTATTTATACTAAATCTATCTATCCAAAAGTACAATCTAGATGAATATCCTTCTAGAAGAAGAAGCTTCTATTAGGTCTTATTACAATTGAATTATTCCTCCTTATTGCTAGGCCTTATTAGTATTTACCTTTATTACATGGAAATGTATTATTCTACCCACTTGAGGGGTTAGGTAGGTTAGGTCCCTAACACATAACTTTCACCTATGACCTGTCCAAACTGAAACAAGAAATATGCAACCAATTATAGTAGCTATGTGTCTCAAATATGATCCCCTTCTCTTCAGATACCAAGCTCTGATACTATGTCGATTTTCACATGCGACTCTATGTGACTAATTTTCATATCTGAATATTGTTTCCTAGTGATCTAACAATAAAACCCTAGTTGTTATCAATGAAAAAATTTACACTGGAAATTATTAACTAAAATTACATGTAGCTGAAACACAAAGGACCAGAGATGAATCATCAACACATACGAGACACAAATTTCAGTTATGTAACCTTGTTAACCTCATAAATTATGGGGGGAAAACCATCCCTCCCAACCAGTACTATATCACCAAATCTGAGGACAACCTTGTCCTCTCAACCAATACAAATATCACCAAAATATGAGGACAACCATGTCCTCCAATAACTATACAAATCAGAAAACCAAACCTCGGTAATATCCCTTGAAATATCTTTTGCCCACAAAACTACTGCAGACCACCTGTACAACCTGTTGACATCACCTTTAAGCTTGTATGGAACCACTCTCTACCCAAAAAACAATGTAGGCAGTTCTTCTTACTGCAACTTGTGTACGTGCACGACTATGCCCATTGTAACCTGTGTATACGCAATTGTGCCCATTGTAACCTGTGTATATGAAATTGTACCCACTGCAACCCACGTATGTACCTGCATGTTCCCACTGCAACCCATGTATGTATGTGAATGTTCCCACTGCAACCCGCATATGTACATGATTGTTTCCACTGAAACCCATGTATATGTACGAAAACTTATATGGACACTTCCATACAATTCACTCCCTACGACATTTCTCTCCTCTAGGCCATATTTTCCACCATGCATAATTTCCCTTTGCTGAAATTACCAAGCCTGCTAGCACAAGTGTAGACTCACTTATGCTAGCTCCATCATGTCTCCACTCTCTACACCATATGAAATGTCACAATGACCTCTCTTATTTATATACAATCCTTAGGGGTCATCGTAGAATCCCCTCCACAAGAAAACATCAAATTAGGCTTTCTGTGTGGGTGTGAAGCCCCTACACAAGCCCATAAATCCCATCACAAAACCCATGAAGCCCCATCTTCATTCCAAGAGTGTTTTCATCAAAAATAAAATGTGATGTGGTTCCCATGACAATTCCCACGTGCCCAACACCTAGGGTCATGTGAGAATACCTTCCCAAAGCTACAAAACATCAACACTCCCTCTTAGCGAGGGAGGTATTCTCACCACACTCCACAAGTGGGAATCCCTCTCGATGCTACAAAAGAATAAATAGAGGTTATGTTTAAAAACAATCACAGGAATCCCAAGGAGTGTGTGGAATAAAATACCAAAGGGGGGAAAACACCACACAAATGAAAAAACCAATAGACGTGGAGAGATAATAGAGAGAACACAACATAAGTGAAGGTGAATGTGCTCAAGAATATTTTAGTAACCTAATAAGTGGTGGATGGATGATCACATAGAATCATGGTGAATAGAGTGAGTTGCAGACTCACAGACAAATGAAGAAGTAAGGAGGATACTCACACGTGTCTCTCTCAGTAACAAAGTTGTCAGGAAGTGTTCCTTGAGGAAACTAGGAAATATTCCCAAGGAATTAATGGCCACCCTCGAACAGAGAAGACCCGGATCCCAACTAGAGCAATAGAGGGTCGCGACTTGGTGCTTACTGGAAAGAAACTAGCATTGGTAAGGGGAGGTCACTGAGGAGTTTTGAAGCAGAGGAGGGACTCCCTTGTGTAGATGAAATCCATTTGGGAAGGTACCTAATAAACCCGTGGAGGTCCTAAGCTCAGTGGGAAGAGGGAAACTTTTGTTATTTCCAATGGAGTGAAGGAGAGTAACCTTCCTGGACCATTTTCCTAATTGGGAAGTCAGTTGAATCAATCCCATTTTGGTATTGTGTCTTGGCACGAGGGTGGCATGTTGTAGAAAGGAGTACTATAGCATAGCCTATAGTTGGGAGGAAAGGCTTACTCTCTATGTGAGTTGGATGGTTAATACTCCACTGAAAAGATAAGTGTTTTAACTTACCTATTTGATTTATGTTTAGTGATGCAAAAATGTTGTTTGGTGGTTTGTATGATAAATGTGAATGTATGTAGGAATGGTTGAATTCCTGAGTAAAATGGGATATGTATGATTGTTTTCACTAATGACCTGATAATCCTGAATATCTAGTAAGTGGTGATAACACAAAGTGTAAGACTTTGAAAACAACAAGCATTTTGAAATGGAAAGTTTACAGGATATGAAAATCTTCATTCAAGTTTTCAAGTGAAAATGACTTAGCTAGTTTAGAGTGAAGGAAAGATCCCAAGAAGGTCTAGTAGAACCTTGATGGACATGCTCAGAGACACCCTGAACGAATAAGTCCTAAATCGGGTTGTTACTCAGAAGAAAACCTATGTTTTAGGTTGGGAGTATCTACGACCATCGATCTACCAGAGAGGAGAGATCTTGATCATTGGTCAAACGATGTTACCATCAGAGTGACCCAGAGTAATATTAAAAAGGGACTCTAAAGAGGATGACTCTGAGTCAACAAGAGTCTTTGATCTATTGGAGAAATAGATGTTGAAACCGTGATCGTTGATGTCACTTGTAAGTCTATTGGGAGGAAGGCTATTGAAGGTTTGTAGAGAGCGCATGTGATGGGAGTCCAACGACTAGGGAGTTTCAGGACTTCTGTTGGCGACGGAAGTCACTCCCGGATTGCTATTAGGAGCAGAGCCCGACGCCCATCAGTTTTGTGTCACGGTTGTTCATAGATGGGTGATCGAATGGCGGGAAACTCAAAACAATAGTGTTCCAACTCTGAAACTAGGCCAGGTATGCATGAGCAAGTGAGGTCTTGCGTAAACTTCAGACAGTGAGCTGTAGTAAAGGGTGAACAGGTGGAAGACTTATATAAGAGAAAATTAGAGGTCTGTTATTAACATCGGGTTTCTAACAGGCTGAGGAAGAATATGTCCAAATGCAATATCATCTTACATTCAAACACAAGGCCATAGAATGCAATAATGCAACAATAAATCATTTATCATAGCAAAACTGCAATAATTTGCACGAGTCGGTCATTCACGAACTCTCTTATCATAAGATGAAAACTAGACGGAGTAAGAAGAACTGTCTGTCATAAAACAAGAAATCTCATATACAGATGCATAAACTGAAAGCTAGGACAGCTACCAAAACATTATAGTAGGGAGCTTTGCTCTACCATCGATAGATACAAAAATGGAGAAAATGCCTACATATACTCAAAACAACAACAACAACAAAATCGAGACACTGCATTAAAAACTTTGTGTCTACATGGCTTCTGACAATCTGCATCTGCAGTCTCTGAATGATCGTGCACCTATGGTAGACGCAATCGAATTCCTGACAGTCCCATGGGCGAATCGACGTGATTTTAATTCATCGTCGGACTTTCCCTTTATGGCAGAGATGATGTCCAACCACCACCAACTACCTTAATACTGCTTCCTTGGGATTGGGAACGGCTCAGTTGACTTGGCACCTTAAGACGTGGAAGACCCCTCGCGCTGCCACCTGGATTAGCTGAACGACCTGATGAGTAGACATGGTGGACAACGCGAAAGCTGGGGGGGGCGTAACGGAAGTGGTGGCACCAAGACCATGAGGGTGAGATGAGAGGTAGTGAGGTGTGGGCAATATGACAGGGAAGGACACACGGCGGAAAGAAATAAGCGGAGGGGGTAGGGGATGAAATACAATGGACACATTATTAATGGGAGGCTGACGTGGAAAGGAGCAGGACACATGGTAGGTGGTAAATGAATGATGAGATGGAGAAGGGACCACCTGGGCTAAAGTGGAGATAGACAGATGACGCATGGCAAAAGGGGAGAGGCGGCTCAGGAGGATGACATAACGGGAAAAGGGCCCACCTTGGTTAAACATAGATCAACTGAGAAGGGTGAGATTGCGCGAGCGTTGTTGATCCGAGCGCTTAGATCTCGGCCGTTGGGAAGCTGCGCGCCCGATTCCGGACCCCCCCCCTCGGCTTAAAGGTAGAAAGGCAGGGGGGGTCCGCAATTGCCTTGAGCACCGTTGATCCAGGCGCTCCGATCATGACCGTTGAAGAGATGTGCCCTTGATTTCGGACCCCCCCCCCCTCCGTTTAAAGGTAGAAAGGTGGGGGAGGTCTGGAATCCTATATGCACCGTCGATCCGGGCATGTGAATCTCTGCCGCCCAGACTTTCTTGTCGCTTACCACAGGCGCATTAACATTCCAAACTTAGGACAAGTGGGTTTTTAACCCATTCCTTTGCATTCTAACCCCCTTACAAGAAATATCGCTAACATTTGGCTCCATGGGGGATAGAGTCGTCCCTGTGATGCTCTAAGAACACTTTTGCAGATTCAGTGCCTTTCTGTTGGGCTATGGAGTCATTTATTAAGCTGAACACAAAAACAATATTTACAAGAACAAAAGAGCCGATTGTGGCTGACAAACAACATTTTTTCAAGAAATGCCCATTTACTGGGCCATTAAAAACTTCTTTGCCTTCTAGATCCTGCAACCTATATGTGTTGTTGGAGAAAATCTCAGAGATTTTAAAGGGGCCGATCCAGAGGGCGTCGAACTTGCTGTGCTTGCCTTTATCCTGTCTGGGTGCGTCCCACTTAAATACCAAGTCCCCGACCTCGAACTCCTTTTTCCTGACCTTTCTGTCAAAAGCCTGTTTGATCTTCTGCTGATGATTGTAAGCTGTGTCCCTTGCTTGTTCTCTGATCTGTTGCGCTTCCACTATCTGATGAATTCTTCTGATCATATGATCTGGATCTCCCTCGTAGTCTTGAAAGAACTTCGCCATAGGTAAGGCAAGCTGAGTAGGGAAAACCGCCTCTGCTCCATAGACTAGTTGAAACGACGAAGTGCCCAGAGACTTCTTCGCGGTGACACGATCGGCCCACAGAGAAAATTTCAACTTTGAATCCCAGGCTCTTTTGTTATCCTCTAACAATCTTTTGATGATCTTTATCAGGATTTTTTTGGAGGATTCCGCTAAACCATTGCCCTGGGGATAGTAGGGGGTGGAGTGAATTAGCAAGATCTGGAACTGCTCACAGAACTTAATTAGAGGTTCAGATTTGAAAGAAGCAGCATTATCGGTGACGATCCTACTGGGACAGCCAAATCGGGCTATGATATCCTCCAGGAAGCTGATAATTACTTTGTGTGATGTGCTTCTGGTGGGGACAACTTCTATCCACTTGGTGAAATAATCTGTTGCAGTCAGGATGCATCTGTGCTGACCACTTGAGGGAGGATGAATTTCTCCGATGAAGTCCAACCCCCACTGCTGAAAAGGTGCCAAAGATACTATGGGTTTTAATGGCAGCAATTTGAGTTGCTGTCTTCCTGAGAACTTTTGGCATTTGATGCAAGCTCTGATCTCCCTGCAAACATCGGGGAATAAAGTGGGCCAGTAATACCCAGCCCGGAGTATCTTGTGAGTCGTGGTTTTCCAGAAATGATGACCTCCACAAAGGCCGCTATGAAAATCAAACATAACCTTTTGGGCCTCCTGTGGGTCCAGGCATCTCAGAAACACCCCTAGAGGGTCTCTCCAGTACAAGATTTGGTCGATGAGGCAATACCTAACCTCTTTGAGATTTATATCCCTTGCTTTGATTTTTCCCATTCCATCGGTGGGCTTCAATTCTTGCAGAAAATATAGAATGTCATGATACCAGGCACATTCTGCCAGTGATAAGCCATCTTGAGAGCGTGGGTTGGGCGATTCAGCTTGCTGAGATCCTGAGTGAGTATTGATGAAACTAACTCCCAAGGCTTCGCAGTTAGATTCAGCCAGTAGCTTGGCTAAACCTTGTCCCTTAACCAACTTGGTGGGTTTTATCTCCAAGTCAAATTCCAGAATTTTTGCGATACATCGGCCTCTTTTCCCATCTACGTCGGGCTGCACAAGGATGTCCTTCATAGAAGCTGAGGGAACATATGATGTTACTTTTGAATGCAAGACATATACTCTGAAATATTGAAGAGCTTTCACTAAGGCATAGGCCTGCTTCTCCATGATTTCATACCTACTCTCTGCGTCTCTTAACGCCCTGCTGAAGAAGGCGATGGTCTGCTCATGCCCTTCCTCATTTTTCTGCAATAAGACCGCCGCCACTGTATCAAAAGAAGCAAAGGAGAAAATTAGGAACTCTTTGGAATAATCAGGACTGATTAGCGCAGGCGCCTCAGTCAATGCCTTTTTTATTTGGTCAAAATATGCCCGGGGCTCACCGGTCCATCTCACTTCGTTCCCTTTCCTGAGCATGGCCATGATGTGTTTCACTAGCTCAGAAAAATTTGAGATGAACCTCCTCAGGAAGTTAATCTTTCCTAGAAATGCCTGGACCTCTTTTTTCGACCTGGGAAGTGACAGGGTTTTAATCGCCTCCACTCAGTTGGGATCAATTCTTACTCCTTCCGCCGATACTATATGGCCCAGCAGCTTTCCCTCCATCATAGCGAACAGGGACTTCTTGGGATTCAGGGAAAGACCGAATCTCCGACACTTCGAGAAAACTCTCCTTAAGTGGCAGCGATGCTCCTTATCAAACCTGGAGAAAACTATGATGTCATCTAGGTAGATCACTACGAACTGGTCTTTTTCTCCGATGAAGGCTATGTCCATGGCTCGCTGAAATGTTGCTCCTGCATTCATCAACCCAAATGGCATTTTGGCATACATGAATGTGCCCCAAGGAGTGGTGAAG
>SNQJ01S0000939.1:217356-233425 GCA_010110895.2 Picea sitchensis
ATGTTCCATCTTAGGTAGGGGGTAATTGTCTTTCTTTGAGCTTCTGTTCAGGTTCCTGAAATCGACACAAAGCCTGATTTCTCTGCTTTTCTTCCTTACTGGGACCAAGTTGGCCACCCACTCGGAATATCTCAAGGGGACAAGGATCCATGCATCCAACAACTTTTTAACTTCCTTCTCCATGACGGGAAGCAACATGGGATTTATCTGTCTTAGCTTCTGCCTGAATGGCCTAGCCTCTTCCTTCAATGGGATCTTGTGCTCAGTGACAGATGTGTCATACGTCTTGAGGTCTTCGTATGTCCATGCAAACACATCGACGAACTCTCTCAGCAACTCTGTGTACTCAACCCTCTGTCCACTGGTCAGGCTACTTGACAATTTGACGAATCTAGGCTCCTCCTGTGAACCAATGTTGCATTCGGTTGTATCGACATCTTCATTTGAGACCTTGTCCTTTACTGGCACATCATTCCCATCGAACAATCTTTCTAAAGGGACAAGTCCTCTCGGAATGTGATTGCTAGGCAGTTGAATGATCTGATGATTAGCGTTTTTATTTAAAAACTCCTCAGGACGAGGGTCACCTTGCAGGTCGGGATCCTGGTCAATATGCAACGCAGAAAATTCGTCAACTGATTGGAGAAACCTTTCGAGTTCAGAATCATCCTCAAACACCTTCCAATGCTTGACATTGTTCGGCGTCGAGGGCCTATATCTTATATCAATATCATTTTCTACCATAGGCGGCAGAGGAAATTTGAGCACGCTAGCTGAAACAACTAAAGAATCGGCCAAAGTATTTTCTCCCCTCGGAATGAAAGAAATGTTAAAAGCCAAGAAGAAATTATCAATAAGGTCCCATACTTCATTCCGATAATTCCTGAAACGGGAATTATGGGCATGATAAGCATTCCTTACCTGCTGAATAATCAACTCAGCATCTCCAAATATTGCTATCTCTTTAATTCCCATTTCCTTTGCGGCCCTCATACCCAGAACATGAGCTTCATACTCTGCCACATTGTTGGTGGCTTCGAATTCCAGCTTGTATGATAGGGACACAACTTCTTGACAAGGCGACATGAAAACCACTCCAGCGCCAGCGCCTTCGCTAGAAGAAGCTCCGTCAAAAAACATCTTCCACACAGGGGAGCTTTGAGGGGAAATCGGATGATCAGGGTTGGGGTGTTTTCTGATTAGTAAAGAGCTTTCAGGGGCATCGGTAAGTTGCAGCAAACTAGACCCCAAGTCGGTGTCAAGTGCAAAGATGGGGTGATTTGTAGGGTCTGCTTCATCACTGACAATATAGGCTAGTTGGGCTTCTCTATATAATCTCCTTTGTTCCCCTCCAAAGACCGGAATTGTGGCGTATGTGAGATCCATTTGTAGTGTCCCTCCAAGTTTTTGGATCCATGATCTAGACAACAGCATACCGAATTTGGGGGGAACGTCGGCTACCACAATATCCATGACCACACTTTTCATGGGTAGCTGAAACAGGGAAACCACCAGGTCTTTGATGACTCCTAGGCACTGCACTCTCCTTGAGTCAAAGGAATATAAATCATGATAAGTTCTTGTCACCTACAGTCCCAATTCTTCCATGACTATCTTTGGCATAAGGTTATGGGAAGCCCCTGAATCCATGAGGCAGTTATGCAGTAATTTATCATGTATGTTCAGGGATGTGTAGAAGGGGGGGGATGAGTCATCTCTGTCTTCTACCATGGGGCCTAAGATGATGACTGGCTTCTCATCTTGAAGGTTTACTGAGTCAGAGGGGGGCTGGGGGGACTCGGATTGTAGCAGCTTGGAGAGGGATCTTTTAAAATCTTCATTTTTAACTAGCTCTGAGAGAGGGACGGGGATTCTGATCTTTTGAATTCCATGTTCAAAATTAAAGGATGGAATGGGCTTAGGAGCTTCCCTTACCTCGGTGATGGGTTCTTTGACTACTGGCAAAGCGCTCTGAGCTCCTTTATCTTTAGTAGCGGCTACTGCAGATCTAATAGGCCTTTCTGCTATGAGGGGCTGGTCTGGGCTGTCAAAGTCTCCTTCTTTCCTTCTCGATCTGAGATCATATCTGTTAGAAGCATGACCAGCCCTTTGTTCTTTCCCCAACTCATGAATTTGAGCACTCATCAGTGATTCTTCATATGCGGACTGCGTCAAATGGGGAAAAGGGGGAGTTTCTTCAATACAGTGAATTTCAGGGCCAAACTCGTCTATCTCCTCTCTTTCCTCATGATCAACTAGGTTGTTTTGGAGGGGGGTTTGAACCCTTTGATCTTCTCTGTCCTTTCCCCTCTGTTCCCTCGGGAGGACCTGAGGTATATAGTTAGCAGGTCGTCTGAAACCTCTATTATCAGTGTTTAGGGGATTTATGTACATGGGCTTCCCCTCTAATTCCCACCTTTGTATCTTGGCAGTAAGCGATTTTATTGCTCTAGCTGTCTCATCTATCTGATGGGGCAGGGGAGAGGAACTGGATGAGGAAGTTTCAGGCATGTTCTTGGACGTATTTCTATCACCGGTGTTCCTGAGACGGTTGACAACCAATATGTTGGATTCTACCTCCACGGTTGCGTCTTGCATGTGTGCCAGCGTAGCAGCTCTTCTCTCCCTTAGCAGTAGGCAAAAATCAGGATCGAAGGCGTTGGAGTAAGTGATCTTTGCAGAGGCTTCGGAGGGTTTTATCTCAGCAGGAATTTTGTTGTAAATTTTATTAAATCTCTTGGAGAAGTCAAAAACAGACTCTCCTTCATTTCTCCTCAACAACCCAAACTCTGTCATGTAATAGATGAAGTCTTTTTTATCTCCCCACCGTCTCAAAAAGGCATTATCTAAAGCTCTGATCCCATCAATAGATCCAGGAGGCAGGGCCTTGAACCATTTTCTAGCCTCTCCTTGGAGACTATGGACAAAAATTCTCATCCATACATCTATGTGCATGATAACATTATCATCTGTGAAAGTGTAAAAGGCTGCTAGGTGCTCTTCTGCAGCTATGTCCCCCTCGCCTGTAAACTTGGGCAGTGGTTTAAGGTACCCGTCTACTGGGAGGTTATTGAGAGGCTGTGGTAGCACGAGGGGAGCATACCTAGCGGCTATGATGACCTCTATTTCGGTCATAAGGGGATTTGCTTCGGCCATAGGAATATTAGGTGGAGGAGAACTCGGAGGAGAAGGAGTTCGCGAAGGGGCTACCGGGAATGAATCTCGGAGTGGGGTGGGAAACAAGAGGGGATTCAAGGAGAAGGCTAACGAGCTCAAGTCAGCAGGTGCTCCTCCTTGTGTAGGAGTGGGGAAATCTTCTGTGGTCGTGGGTATACGCCAAGGTACAACTTCAGAGGATAGGGGAGTGACAAGGATTTCTCCCTCCAATCCCAGACCAGGAGGGGAAAACTCAGTAGGAACACTCCCAAAATTCAGGAAACGAGAAACTTGTGAAGGAGGTCTATCAAGAAACTGAGGGGGAGAAAACAGAGTTCTTACAGAAGGAGATGGTCGATTACCTATTTCGGCGGTGGAAGCTTCTTCTTCAGGGGCCTTTCCTTTTCTGGGAACCACCTCTGGATCGGTTTCGGGTGTAGCTAGGGGCAGCTGTGAATGAGACCACGTGTGTCTGCCTCTGAAAGCCACAATTGATAGAACAGGTTCTCCCCAGTGGAGTCGTCACAATGGAGTCGCCAGGTGCACAGCAGCAATCTTGATAATTCTTATATCTGATGCACCTTCAGAATCAGTTAATCGTTGTCGTTCAATCCCGGGGAAAATATTCAACTTCGTCCCCGGCAACGACGCCATAAATGTTGGCGACGGAAGTCACTCCCGGATTGCTATCAGGAGCAGAGACCGACGCCCATCAGTTTTGTGTCATGGTTGTTCATAGATGGGTGATCGAATGGCGGGAAACTCAAAACAATAGCGTTCCAACTTTGAAACTAGGCCAGGTATGCATGAGCAAGTGAGGTTTTGCATAAACTTCAGACAGTGAGCTGTAGTAAAGGGTGAACAGGTGGAAGACTTATATAAATGAAAAGCAGAGGTCTGTTATTGACATCGGGTTTCTAACAGGCTGAGGAAGAATATGTCCAAATGCAATATCATCTTACATTCAAACACAAGGCCAGAGAATGCAATAATGCAACAATAAATCATTTATCATAGCAGAACTACAATAATTCGCACGAGTCGGTCGTTCACGAACTCTCTTATCATAAGATGAAAACTAGACGGAGTAAGAAGAATTGTTTGTCATAAAACAAGAAATCTCATATACAGATGCATAAACTGAAAGCTAGGATAGCTGCCAAAACATTACAGTAGGGAGCTTTGCTCTACCATCGATAGATACAAAAATGGAAAAAACGCCTACATATACTCAAAACAACAACAACAACAAAATCGAGACGCTGCATTAAAAAATTTGCGTCTGCATGGCTTCTGACAATCTGCATCTGCAGTCTCTGAATGATCGTGAACCTATGGCAGACGCAATCGAATTCCTGACAATCCCATGGGCGAATCGACGTGCTTTTAATTCATCGTCGGACTTTCCGTTTATGGTGGAGATGATGTCCAACCAACACCAACTACCTTAATAACTGCTTCCTTGGGATTGGGAACGACTCAACCGACTTGGCACCTTAAGACGTGGAAGACCCCTCGTGCTGCCACCTAGATTAGCTGAACGGCCTGATGAGTAGACGTGGTGGACAACGCGAAAGCTGGGGGGGGCGTAACGAAAGTGGTGGCGCCAAGACAATGAGGGTGAGATGAGAGGTAGTGAGGTGTGGGAAATATGACAGGGAAGGACACACGGCGGAAAGCAATAAGCGGAGGGGGTAGGGGATGAAATACAATGGACACATTATTAATGGGAGGCTGACGTGGAAAGGATCGGGACACATGGCAGGTGGTAAATGAATGATGAGATGGAGAAGGGACCACCTGAACTAAAGTGGAGATAGACAGATGACGCATGGAAACAGGGGAGAGGCGGCTCAGGAGGATGACATAACGGGAAAAGGGCCCACCTTTGTTAAACATAGAGCAGCTGAGAAGGGTGAGATCGCGCGAGCGCCGTTGATCCGGGCGCTTAGATATCGGCCGTTGGGAAGCTGCGTGCCCGATTCCGGACCCCCCCCCTCAGCTTAAAGGTAGAAAGGCAGGGGGGGTCCGAAATTGCCTTGAGCGTCGTTGATCCGGGCGTTCCGATCAGGACCGTTGAAGAGATGCACCCTCGATTCCGGACCCCCCCCCTCCGTTTAAAGGTAGAAAGGCGGGGGAGGTCCGGAATCCTATATGCACCGTCGATCCAGGCGCGCGAATCTCTGCCGCCCAGACTTGCTTGTCGCTTACCACAGGCGCATTAACATTCCAAACTTAGGACAAGTGGGTTTTTAACCCATTCCTTTGCATTCTAACCCCCTTACAAGAAATATCGCTAACACCTTCGATCCATCGGGATGTGTCCCATAATATATCAACCATTGGATCTCTTATGATAAGATCTGTGGGGGAAAGCTTAAGAACCTTAACTGTCGTGCAATTTTAAACCCCGAGAGAACCCTAACCTTCAGGTGAAGTGAATTAGGATCATCAAATTCGTCAAATCATGTGTCGTCAGAATGGGTCGATCGAAGTGGTTCATGGCATCGAGGTAGATGCACTCCGATAGAGGAGGACTCCTAAAGTGAATGAGGATCATGGATCCGTGAGGGAAAGCACGTAAATCTTATATGTAGGATCATTGTGGGTCCCACCTGATCACCTAACTAGAAGTGGAATAAATGGGTGATAATTATCACATAAGTAGAAGAACCGAGGGGATTGGGGCCATTGTCCATCTGAGTCTGAGGGTTGTTGGATCCTTGGGAACGATCCATAAGAATGGAACCATCGGAGAGGATGTTGATCTTGGAAATTAAGTATTTTGATGGGGAGGAGTCGAAATTGCTACAGGTCGTTGATATGGTGGGGAGAAGTAACTCTAACCATCTGATTGAGGGCATATAGTCCCTAGTAATTACAACGAACTCCATAGAGGGATTTCATTGGTAATTTGGAGGTCACACAAGTAATATTTAACACAGTAAATATTGTGATAAGAGAAGTCCTGACTTAAATAGTGGTTAATTGAAACCAGGGAGAGCAAACTCGAATACTTACCCCGAGGAAAGAGAAGAAAATTGAAAATTCCATCAACCTAATAGGGTTAGGGGGTCAAGTATGTTACTACTTATTTTCTTCCAACTACTTTGAGCTTCTACCAGTTTAGTATTCTAATTATCATCTTATGGTATGTTAATATAGAACATCTCAATCTCTTTCAAAGTTGGTGTAAGTCATGAATAAACTTGGTGATTAGCTTGACTTCTTTGACCTTCTTTTGGTTATGCTTATGTCGTGGGTATTTCCATTGTTGTTGTCATTCCTTCCAGTAGTTGACAGGATATATTTTATATTTGATTGAGACCATAAATTCATCTCAAGTCATTATTTGTGTGGCACCTTGATTTAAATTATGCTCACATACATTCTCCCACTAAAGAAAAGCTTCTTCATGCATACACAACTTTGTGAAAGAAAAGTGATCTTATATGTGAACCCTTGTACTTCATAGAAGGAATCTAACCTCCTTAAATAATCATCTAATCACAAGGCATCCACTTACCCATCTTAGGAAGAAATCTCTACTTTGGTTTCTACCTTCAAGGATTAACCTAGAATATGCAACAAACCTACTTTGGAACTACCCAAACTTTGGCTTGAACTACTTTTTGATGTCCAAGTTTGAACGAAAGATTGCAAAATTGTTATAAAGATCATTAAGTTCTACAATAAACAAACAATGTTCATTATCTAACCATTGATGTTGGAATTCAAACTAGAAACTTTATCTTTGAGAAAACCTATGCACTTATGCATGTCATCCCCCATCTCTTTCCATGTTTGAAAAAAAGTCTTAACCATATTAATCTCTCTAATAAATCAACAAGTATATTTGAACAGATGCTCTGATACCAACTTCATTCAAATCAAGGCAAAGGGAATGCTCAACAAAAATAAGAGAAACCATGAAAACAATTAGCAATGGAATTTGATTCATACATAGTGAATTACGATAAGACAATAAAAGAATCAAAATTTACAAAAATCTTTTCTATGGAACTAAACTTGTAATTGGCACAATGTTTGGGAGAAAATCTTTAACTCTGAGATTTCATTAAAAAAACTTAATGTACAATAGAGATGTGAACAACATGAAGCATTCACTACCAAAAGCTAATAAACCAACTTGGCCACAACGAGAACCAACTCCATTCCCATATAGGGAAATCATATTTGTTAAGAAGACATAATGGTTCATATCTTGTTTGTTCATCTCTAACTAATTTAGACATGTTGAGGAGATAAGACATAAAGTCAAAGAATGGTTGTGATGGTTAGTATTTTTTGCACATCATTGTTCACCATCTAGTTGCATATCAAAATGGGCACACACATGTGTTGGTTCCTGTGCCTACACAAGTTCAGGACTCATGCAAATATTTTCTTAGAAAAACTTATGTACGTATCCTCACACAACTACCGCTACTCTTAAGCATCGCATAACTACCACATTATGTGCACTTCAATACTTGAGAAAGTCGTCGAGGGTGAACAACATTTCTGTGCAAACCCCCATCACTTATTCAATATTTGGTTCAATGTTGGACTAGTAAGAAGAGGTATTGTTTTCTTATAGGGTAGTATTTCATTCATCTCACTAAGCATGACCACTAATACTCTTTATATGTGGAGGTTATGACTCTTATGCATTCTTTGGGCTTGGCTATTGAGTCACCATCTTCCATCATTCAACATTTTCATTCTTGATCCTAAAGAGATATCCACATAGCAATTATGGAGGAGATTGTTAGAGTATATATGAGGTATTTATACTTATCTCGAGATTGAAAGTGATTCTATCATTACTAAAATTTATGTTCGGGGCTAACGCTCATAGCCTCCATTCTCTTCTTAGAAAGTTCATGGTGTTTTAACACAAACTAAGGATATAAATAGACCATGACATATCTTCTGACTAACATAAATGTAGGAGATGTAACAAAACCTTGAATCAACACAAGTTCATTTTTCTCATATTCTACCTATAACAAAATCTATGGTATTCTATATTATTTTCTATTTAAAAATATTCATACTTTGAAAATTTAAAATTTAAACTCATTATAAAGACCAAAAGTACATTGCCCTATGATCACATCAACTTTGCAAAAAGAATTTAGATGACTTGCACACTTTAGAATTGAAATTATTTAAAACTCTTATACAATCTAGGATTCAAATTATTTAGAGAGAAGTTGTTGCTCTATCCATACCCTCTTGTCATATTATCCAACCCTATCACTATATGATCTGGGTCAACTTTCCAAAATCATTCAACCTTGGATCTCATCCCTATACGATCTAGGTCAACTTTCCAAAATCATTCGACCTTGGATCTCTTATACAATCTACCGTGCAAGTGATCTCGAGAGTAGCTCAAATTTCAAGAAGACCTATTTCTTCGTATGCCATTTCCTGTTATCTTTATAATCCCTTTATCCAAATCTTAATGTAATTACTTTCCTCTATTTTATTAAATATTTATTTTTTATATCTTCTTTGGCAAACCCGAGTAACCCAGCTTACTGAGTTGTGTATAGAAATATTAAATTGAAAAATAAACTATGAGTCACAATACTCGTGCAATTATTAGAAGCCCAATGAAAAGTTTTATATATAACCTAATAAGATTTACGGTTTACCATTATTAGTTTTGTCTTTTCAGCGCCGAACAAGATATATGTACTCTCATCTGAAAATTTGAATAAAAAAATAAAAACAACTAAATCAATTTGGTGAGAAAATCATTTTAAAAATAATTTAAACTTAAAACAGAATGAGAGTAGCCTGCACTAATTTGTTAAGAAAATATCTTTAAAAATGCTTTGATAACGGTAAGTAATGGAATATAAGCAACAACTTATAAACAAATGCCAATCTTAAAACAGTTCAATGACAAGAAGTTAAATCCATACCTACTACCACACCCACCTAAGTCACCATTATTGCTGCAAAAAGCAGTTTATAATATTATTTTGTTAGACTTAGGTAACATACCACATAATATGGACTATAACACATCATTATTATTTGAAAAGGGGTATTCAGCAATTTATAATATTTTTTTGTTAGACTTAGGTAACATACCACTTATATGGACTATTACACATCATTATTATTTGAAATTAAAATGGAATGCTTTTGATAAGGGGTATTTAAATTGTGAAATATTGTTGATGTTTGGGTGGATAAATAATATTTTGTATTATTTAATTTAAAATTTTGAGTATTTGGATATATTTAGAATTCTAAATAAATTTAAAATTTATTGTTATTATTTTGTATTATTTGAATTATGATTTTGAATATTTAATAAATTTTGAATTTTAAATAAATTTAAAATTTATTATTTTTAAAGAGGTTGTTTAATTGCTTTCTGTTATTTAAATTGTATTTTTGAATGTATAAATAGATTTAGAAAAACTTCTAAGGTACTTGGATTATATTAACTTAGCCACTTAAATTTATAGATCTAACACTTTATGACTGTATTTAGGTCAAAATTAAATAGAAAAAATGCCCAAGAAAAAGCCAAAACTTAAAACATTTAGACTACAACATTCTGTGATGCTAGATCAAAATGAACTCCACTAACTAACTATGAAATCCAAAATTATAATTACTCCTAAAGACTTATACCTATTGAAAACTTTCAGATTAATCAATTTTTTAATTAAAAATATATAATGTATGTGAGATTTAACCATAAAAAAATATTTAACTTCCTTACCACTTATAAGCTTGCTCACAGGGTAAGGGGAAGATAACATCTTTCCCCTCAACATTCATCAACCACCGATTAAGTTGCTAGCCTAATTAACTGAAATTACAATTTTACATCAAATTCCAACAACCAGATTAGAAAAAAGAAAATCGCAATTATTTGAATATATTTGAATTATATTTAAATTACAATTATAATTATTAAATTACAAAATGTGAACGAGATGATTTAAATTACAATTTTAAGTATTTGAATATATTTAGAATTTCAATATTTAAATTACAATTTTAAGTATTTGAATATATTTAGAATTTCAAATACATCTAAAATTCATTTACAATTTTAAGTATTTGAATATATTTAAAATTTCAATATTTAAATTACAATTTTAAGTATTTGAATATATTTAGAATTTCAAATACATCTAAAATTCATTCTTATTATTTGTATTATTTAATTATAATTTTAAATATTTGAATAAATTTTAAATTTTAAATTCACTGTTTTAAAGATTTTGTTTAACTATTTTATGTTTTGGTTTTTTTCATCTAATTTTCTGTTATTTAAATTGCATTTCTGAATGTATAAATAAATTCAGAGTGTTGAAAAACCTTTAAAGCATTTGAATTATATAGACTTAACACTTTAACAAATCTAGAGATATAACACTTTCTCGCTATATTTCCATCAAAATTAAATAAAAAAACATACCAAAAAAATACTAAAACTTATAACGTTTAAATTACAAAGTTCTGATATTTCTACGATGCTAGATCAAAATAAACTCCACTAACAAACTCTGAAATCCAAAATTATAATTTATAATTACTGAAATTACAATTTTACATTGAATTCCAACCAGATTAAAAAAGAGGAAACTGTCACATAATAACATGGCCCGTATCGCACGCTGAAATGGAATGGAAATAACTACTTTGAAAAAACCACAATTTAAAAATGGTTCGATGATTACCAGTTAAATCCACATTCAATAACACACCCACCTAACGTACCATTATTGCTACTACCGCCCATAACAATTTATAATATTATTACGTCAGACTTAGGCCGCATAACACCAGATTGTAAACAGGGTTGGTGCAAGCCCCCAGACAGCACGAGCATTCAAATTTCCAATATTTAAAAACCTAACGGAATCACATAGAGAATTTGAATATTTTAAAAGCCCACTGTAGAATATCAATATTCATGTTTCTACTATAATATATTCATTAATGCTTTAAAGGTGGCAGAAGTGGCCTCCGCATCTCCCAATCCCAACCACTAAAGGATGCGATAGACGACAGTTGTGATATATTGTCATCTGAACCCGGCAGACTGCAAAAGTTTGTGATGTTAATAGGGGAAGCAGCGCCATGGCCCTAGGCTCAATGAAGGATAAGGTTAAAGTTTGAGACCAATTTGCTTCATGAATACACAATGCAGGAAGGCATGGGAGCTTCTGCAGTAACAGCACTAGTGCTCGGGCTACTGATATCAGTCTCATGCCTTGCAACGCCTGATAATGCTTTAATGTCCGCCGATGGAAAGGCACTGCTAGCATTCAAATCTCGTCTGATAGATCCCGCAGGCCATCTAAAAGATTGGCATGAATACAATGGAAAACATTGCAGCTGGACTGGAGTCACCTGCAATGCCAATGGAAGAGTTACCGAACTTGATATTTCCGATATGAATCTGACTGGTTACGTTTCAACTGATATTCAGCTTCTTACAGAGCTTCAAAGCTTCAAGATCTGCTGCAATGAATTTTCCACAGCATTGCCCACTTCGATAGCAAATCTGACCCAGTTGGTCTTTTTTGATATAAGTCACAATTTCTTCATCGGAGGGTTTCCCAGCGGTTTGGGTCGAGCGCATGGGCTCGTCAATATTTCGGCATACAGCAACAATTTCACGGGAAAGCTGCCAGAGGATCTCGGCGAGCTCTCGAAGCTGGAGTATTTGGATTTGAGGGGCAGCTACTTCGACGGAAGTATTCCCAAGTCGTTCAAGGGGCTTTTAGGTCTAAGATTTCTAGGCCTGTCGGGCAATAATCTGACCGGGGAGATTCCGCCTGAAATCGGCCAGCTGCCATTGCTGGAGCGATTGATTATTGGATACAATAAATTCGATGGCGGCCTTCCTGCAGAGATAGGGAATCTCACAAAGCTTGAATACTTAGATCTGGCCTACGCTAATCTTGATGGCAGTATACCGAAAGAATTGGGAGGTCTAAAGCACCTCCATACTCTGTTCCTCTATAAGAATCGGTTCACAGGATCTGTCCCTCCCGAATTCGGCAACATGAGCTCCATGATCTCGTTAGATTTCTCCGATAACTTTCTCTCGGGGACCATTCCACCTGAAATCGGGAAGCTCAGAAACTTGCAGCTACTGAGCATTATGTACAATCATTTCACTGGGAGTGTGCCTGCCAGCATTGGGGATCTCCGCAACCTTCAGACGCTGGAGATCTGGAACAATTCCTTGAGCGGTCATTTGCCACAGCAGCTTGGACAGAACTCGCCTCTGGAATGGCTGGATGTTTCCTCGAATTTCTTCAGCGGTCCAGTGCCTCCACATTTGTGCAGCGGAGGCAATCTTACTAAACTTATTCTTTTCAACAATGGATTCTCTGGTTCCATTCCCGTCGGTTTGGCCAAGTGCCCGTCGCTGTGGAGGGTGAGGATGCAGAACAATGAGCTCTCGGGTTTCATTCCTGCCGGTTTTGGCAGCCTCCCAAATCTGACGAGACTCGAATTGGCTCACAATAATCTCACCGGGACTGTTCCTGGAGATCTCAGTCTGTCACCCAGGCTTTCTTTCGTCGATCTGTCTTACAATCTGCTCCATGGAGTTCTTGATTCAGACATCTGGAAAATTTACAACTTGCAGCGATTTTATGTTTCTAACAACAATCTAACAGGATCGATACCTGATCGGTTCGATCCCTGTCTGTATCTATCTGTTCTAGATCTCTCTAATAACCTCTTTTCTGGAAGCATTCCTGTAGCTATTAGCAAGTGCGAGAAGCTGGTGGCGCTGGACTTAAAGAACAACAATCTGAGCGGGAGCATTCCCGCTGAACTTGCAGTAATGCGAGCTTTAGCAATAGTGGATCTCTCCGTGAACAATCTCACGGGCACCATTCCAACCAGATTTGGCAGCTCGGCTTCACTCGAGATTTTCAATGTATCTTATAACGATATCTCCGGCTCTGTTCCAACTGATGGGATGTTCAAAACAGCCACGGCTGATAGCTTTGTGGGGAATCATGGACTCTGTGGAGGAATCCTGCCACCTTGCAACCCCATCGATACAGAAAATGTGACAGGCATGAGTTTGCCAATGGCGTGGGTTATTATAATCTTGGTTATAATCGGCGGAGGCTTGGTTCTTGTAGCTGGAGGCCGGTTTCTGTACAAACGTTACTATAGCTGTAGCAACGGTCTCGGGAACAACGACAGCGAAGCGTGGCCGTGGAGACTGACGGCCTTCCAGAGACTCAACTTCACCAGCAGCGACATCTTGGCGTGCATAAAGGACTCCAACATCATAGGAATGGGAAGCACCGGTACAGTTTACAGGGCCGAGATACCCCGAGGCGAGGGCGCCGTTGCTGTCAAGAAGCTCTGGAGATCGCAGAAGGAGCTCGGCGTTGACCCCTCGAATCCCTCGTTTATTGCAGAGGTCGATTTGTTGGGCAATCTTAGGCATAGAAACATACTCAGGTTGCTTGGTTACTGCTACAACGATGTCCACGCGTTGCTCATCTACGAATACATGCCCAACGGGAGCCTGGCAGAGGCCTTGCACGGGAAGGGTTCTTGCAGCAGCAATATGTTGGCCGATTGGGTTTCCAGGTATAACATCGCGGTTGGTATTGCTCAGGGACTCTGCTACCTTCACCATGACTGCTTTCCTCTTGTGGTTCACAGGGATGTTAAATCCAATAACATTCTTCTCGACTCCAACCTGGATGCCCGTGTTGCAGACTTTGGGCTGGCCAAGATTATAGAGACAAAGGCTTCAATGTCGATGGTGGCAGGATCATATGGCTATATCGCTCCAGGTATCCATCTAGTTTTTCATTCAATCAAAACCATAGCAGCAGCGAGATTTGAATACGAATATGGATTCAATTACGATTTTGGAAAAAGAATATAAGATCAAGAAATCCAATACAATAGAATATGAATGTGGCTTCAATTCTCTCCACAATTCAATGAATTAAAAAAAAATCCTCCTTTCCCACTAGATTTCATATTACTACGTGGCCAAATCTTGCAACCAATTTCTTTTTCAGCATTTCAATTAGAATCTGGTTAGTTTGATTGTTTATTTGATTCATTTTGGTTTGCGAGTCCGAATATTTGAGAAAACTGTGACAAATGTTGAAATTGTTGCAGAGTACGCATACACGTTGAATGTGGACGAGAAGAGCGACATATACAGCTTTGGCGTGGTGCTCATGGAGCTCTTGACAGGAAGAAAGCCAGTCGACCCAGAATTTGGAGAAGCAGTGAATATTGTGGAATGGGTTAGAGAAAAAATCAGAACGAAGGAGGGCATGGTGCAGGCGCTGGATTCCACCATTGGAGCTATGTGCAGTCACGTTCAGGAAGAAATGATATTAGTATTGCGGATAGCGTTGCTCTGCACCAGTAAACTGCCCAAAGATAGGCCTTCCATGAGAGATGTTTTAACTATGTTGGCTGAAGCCAAGCCCAGGAGGAAAAGCAGTGCAGCTGCCAAAGAAACCGCCGTATTCAGCCCGCCTCCAATTTCAAGTCTGTTGTGAGTCTAAACAGTACCATGGCCCCATGTACAGTCCCATAAGAGCTCTGGAAGAAAACTGAAATCAGCACGGTGGGATATTCACTTGTATTAAGGTTCTGTACGCAATTTGTTGAATTCATTGATGATACATGGCTCCATTGAGAATGGAACTTGTGGCAGCTAAGGCATGGATTAATACTGGGAAGAATGGAGATCCTAGTTCCGGTGCCTGATACCTGTTATTTGTCATTGATTCAATTCACAGAATCAACTTCTTAATAAAGATGGAAGATAAAATCTGTAGAAGATTGTCTTTGACTGTAATTTGATTGTTAGGTGATAATTCAAATGAAATCTCAAACCGAACACCCAAACTGAAGTCCGATTGGAACTGTTGTTCTTCATAATTACTTTTCCATTGCAATGTCTACATTACTTCAAAATTGCTCAGATATATGAAAAAGTGAATTGCAAATTTTACTTTATTTTTCATTGATCCGAAGCTTTTATTCGTCGAGATTCGAGAAAGTATGGGCAATCCCTGTCAATATAACAGAGATCTACCGAGTCAGTGCAGGGCTACAGAAATTTAGAATTGAAAAGTACTCAACTACCGATCAGCTCCATGCGGACGTGACCCATTAAAGAGGGTAACAACCAATGTACCCAGGTTTTGAAAAATTTACAAAATGGCTCCACGCACGTCTTGAGGTCTTCCTCCCATGTGATTGGATCGCGCATGGGATCTTCCGTTTTAACTTTTTCAAATAGTGGCTTTAAAGGCACGAAATAGATCCAAACAAACTGCGCAACAAAAAAGCGATTGGATCGCGCATGGGATCTCCCGTTGTAACTTTTTCAAGTAGTGGCTTTAAAGCACAAAATAGATCCAAACTAATCGCCCAACTAAAAAGCGATTGGATCAGGCATCCGATCTTTCGTTTAACTTTAAAATAAAAATATTTTAAAATATGATGATGATTAACGTCCACTAAGACTTAATAGGTCTATCGGATCTTAAGAGGGTAAGTGATTACTTGTGATTCTTTAGAATTTTGTTTCTGTGCTCGAAAAACATTAAGAGAAACTTTCCAAGATCACCATACTTTTGTTGAGTTAACAGATCAGGAAGGTTGGTAGTGTAATCAATATTTTGAAAATGAGATATAATATGAGTATAGGCTAGACAATATAAAAGAAAGTGTTTTTCATCTTCAACCTTTTTAGTGTCACAAAGGTGACACTCTTTCATCCCATGGCGTTTTAGGAATTGACCAATGCCCAGTTTCACTATGAAGCTCGTGAGAATTTGTTCTTATCTTAGCAATGCTTATTTTTTTCTTTACACTTGGCAAAACAAATAGATAATTTTGATCTTCTAGA
>SNQJ01S0000939.1:248120-272150 GCA_010110895.2 Picea sitchensis
TGAAAGACTCGCTAGAATGGTGGCAGCTTATCTATGAGAAGAGATGTGACGGCTACTCGCATTCGCAAGAAGATGATTACAATGAGGCTCTGAAGGCCTTTTTACAATAAACAGGAATGCCAAAAGTCCTAGACATCCAAAAAACTAACCCTAGGAGATGAAGCGCCAAAAGTCATGTGGGCCCCGTTTGGGTAAGTGAGTACATCAACTTCTCGGGGTCGTAACTTTTGCATACGATCTTCGTTTTAGGAATATAATACCTCATTGGAAAGATCTATCCGAGGACTACAACATTTGAAAAAAAATTCATGATGAAGATTTTCTACCACAACATACCCCAAAAAACACCGTTTAGGGCCTCAAAACGGCTCCAGAAGTTCAGGACTCGAAAAACTGCTAAAAATAGTAAATTGCCAAAAATGTCAGAAAACTGTTTTGAGCCAGTTGGAATAGGTGGGTGGCCACCAATATCCATCTGGATCACTCGAGCCTGTGGTCTCTTGGAAGAATGGTTTGAAGGAAGCACATCCCATTACATAACTCGAATTCTATAATAGGGAAAAGGTAACTTCAAGGGATGGACGAGTTCAGAATAGTCCTATAGAGTCCATCCCTACTCTGTATTCATGGATTTTATTCTTGGATAGTCTTTTGGAGGATTATCACATATATAGATTTAGACAGGGAGTCACTCACTATTTGCCCCAAATTCGTTTAAAATCCATTACTAAAAGTCCTCCTTCGTTAAACATGATTAAACATAAAGCCATTAACATAACGTGGTATTCAAATTCTACTTCAAACTTCCCAAGCTAAAAGGTCATCAAAGTTACTATTTTTACCATTCAACAAGATAAACAAATTATGCCATCATTTAGCTCAAGGAAACTCATTTATTAACAAAACAATTCAATACAATATAAAATCATAATTTCACTTATTTAAAACTTGGAAATTAGTTGGAAACTATTGAAATGGGTTCCCTTTTCCACCCAACCATAGGCACAGTTGCTCTTGGAATCTTCCTCCACTGGCCTCCCCCTAACTAGATCATGATGCCCTGAGAGATATTCTTCTTTTTCTAAGCAAGGGACAAAGGCCACTCTCCTTTTCCCACAGGAACCTACCAGTCTAGATTTCTATCCACCAAGCAAGGGAGCCTACCATGATCACTCACTCAATCATTGCATCTCCATTTATCACCTTGATTAGAAAATTTTTTCTAGTCTCTCCTATAACCATACCAACATAGTTTTTCCAGTTCTTCTTCAAAACCATAGAGCCTCGCATGCTCTTCTCTTTTTCTGAATGGTCATTAGACCCATTTGTGTGTCTCCTCTTCTGCCCTCTTCCCCCACGATTTCCTTTAATTTTATTTCCTTACCCAACAATATTTCATGGGTTAGATCAATAATTTTTCATATGGTACTATTCCCATCTCATCATTAACTCTCGAGAAAGACTTCCCAACTACCATCCTGATTGGTAATTAAATTTTCTGGGTTAGAATATTTTTCTGGGTCTGAGAAATTTATATCCAGTAGAGTACCAGCCTAGCAGGGGTCATCTCAACCATTACTGGTTCCCCTTACCATCCCTTCTCATGCATCATGATCTATACTAGAAGACCTCTTTCAATAGTCATACCACAATTTCCTTTTATTAATTAACAAAATATATACATTGCCTTTTATAGAAAGGTTTATTGTTTGTCCAACATTCACATGATAGATATGTTTATAGTCTTGTTCACAATAATACTAATATTTACAATCTGGGGGAAACAGGGGTGTTACATCTGCTGCATGTGGCTCCATTCTACGACCTTCTTCAATAGTTGGCCTGTGGAGTACTCACACAATGGACTCTTCTTTGTGTTCCCTCTGCCTCCGGTTCAACTCTCACCCTCTCTCACATGTAGCCAACACTTCCATTTTAGCTATGATACCATTTTTTGTGGTTCGTGTATGCAAGTAGTGATTAAATAACATACAATAGAGAAAATAAGCAATCATACATGCACTCAACAACAAAGAGATGGGGGGAAATGATATACCTTTTTTTCTCATCCAACAATGGAGAAATGAATACAATTCTCATTGAAGCACCTCAAGGGATTAAACATTTAAACAAGAAAACACTCAAGCATTTTCAGGCACATGGAAGGCCAAACGCTTGAGAAACTGACCACAAATGTAACTATATGGGTATGTGTTGTCACGACCCAACACTATCCTCTAATTCTTCATTGCATCACTATTTCTTCTTAAAGTTAAATGTAATAATATTTTTAATATTATTGTTAATCTATAGAGTGACCTCTTCCTTGACACCCCAATGATTTAGCCAAGGCTAGACATCTATATACAAACCCAACTTGAGTTGTAGGTGGTTTTGAATAGAGTTTGAAGCAACCTTGGGAATCTTCTTGTCTTCCATTTTGTTTATTATGTTATTGTACATTAAGTGCCTCATCATATCCATGCTCTCAATGGGAGAACTACTCACTTTTATGAGGAGGATAATATAGAGTGTATGCGTGAATGCAAGATAATGATGGTCTCGCATGATGCATGACACATTAGTGGCAATGTAAACATGAAAAAACAATGTTTTGTTTACTTGGAGGGATGATTGGAAGTACTTTCACAATGAATTTGAATATGGTGTAAAAAGATAAAATGAAGGAAATTGTATTAACGTTCTAAATATATAATTTTTATTTATAGAATTTGTGTAGAACTATGTCAAATTCAAGTTTTTATAAAATTGGTATGTTAATTTGCATGCAAAATATAATGCATATATTCCTGTTAGTGAAAGTGTTGAGTACCTAAATTATGGATTTTCCTTAAAAAAATTGTACATTTGTAGAGAATGCATTGTTCTTGTGCACAACTACTTTTTCAAAATTTGTAATGTTAATTTTATATATCTTTAAATTATGTAAGTCAATATATCCTTGAAATTGTGAAGCCATGCTTTAGTGTAGGGTGTGGGGTTTTAACATAATCAAACAATTTTATTTAGTTTTTAAATTGTAGATCTCAATTTGTAATAGTGGAACATATAAAGTTTTATAAAAATGGGTAAGGTGATAAAAATTTATAGTAGGAATAAAAGACATGTGTTTTAAGATTATGATATATGTCAAGACAAAAATAAATAAAAAATAATAAACAATCATATATATATATATATATATATATATATATATATATATATATAATTGAAATTTGCGTAGTTGACTTCATATGTGTGTGTCATTTCATCGATGGATTTGCGTAGCCTATACAAAAATAACCTTAAAATAGATATATTGAGAGTCATTTATAAAAATGGAGATTTTGATGTATTTGCAGTCCAAACCATAAGGTTTGTCATTTTGAACAAAAATTCTTAAGTTTGTCATTGTGAACCAAATTCTGAAGTAGCCAAGTTAGCAAACACATTTTAAATTTGTCAATCCCACCAAAAAATATTTGGATGAAAGGAATGAGCACACATTTTAAACCATGTGTGTGTTCTCAATAACGTCCATGCACTTTTATTAATAAATTATTTTTTACAATGTATATCCTTCACCTCCAAGTGGGTATGCCAACGACATTAGGAGGATTTGAGAATTAAGTATGGGTACCTGTAGTATACCTAGGGGTAATGGGGGACCGAAGGGCCCATAGTGATAATAGTGGAGGCCATTGAATGTAAGATGGACTAGTTCCACTATATTATTAAATAAGGCCCACTGGTAATTACATTCATTGAATATATGTAATAGTAGTAGTGTGAACATAATAAATGTGAGAAGGCTCACTAGAAGGTTCCTTCTCTATAATGATCTTAGGTTGTAGGCAATATTATATAAAGGGGTGTGAGCAATTTAATGAGCATGTTTGATGAGTATTGTACTTGGAGCGTAGCTCATTAGGAGGTTTCCCCCTTGAAGAGGAAAGTGAAAAGGAGTGGATCCCTTCCTTAAAAGAATCACTTGTATGGTGTTTCCCTACCTTAATGGTTTTCTATATAATAAATGAGATTTTCTATATTATTCTTTATATCTTTTTATGTGCTTCGGATGTGAAAATACAATCATATGCAAGATATATTGGAGATACTTCACACACACCTAGGATTTATTTTTCCTAATGTTTTCCCTATGTTTATTAGTCATTATTCATTCTCCTATAGTTTAGGGAGAATATTCTCTTTAGTTCACACTTCAGTTTGATTAATTGAGTGGAGTTTAGATGCCACATTGGGATCATCACCAGCTAATGCACATTGTCCTTGGGATTATCACTAGACTAGTGCATTACTCATGATTCCATAATCTCCTCCTCACTTCACTCTATTTCAGTTAGTTAACTAAAGACTGAGATACTAGTTAACTCACACTAGGTGGCAGTTCACTTCCGTAACTTCCTGATAGACTAGACTAGGTGGAATTTTACTCATGTAACTACTGGTGTGTGTCCAAATCAATCTATACCACTACTATGGCACAATGGCTTCTCCCCCAGTGTGCATTAGTTTATTTATACATAGTATATCATGTGTAAATTATCATTCATTCATTTGGTTAATGAGAATTCTTCCATTCTTTCTCTCCTTCTTCTCTTTTCTCATAGTTTCTATGTAAATCATGTATGTCATTTGCTAGATAGATCTATTTTGTGCAGGTTAAACACATTTACATGGTATTATATCTGACATACTTCTAGGGAAAAGACACACCAAATTGTTTTTGCAGGTACCGAAGATTGAAGAAAACAAAAAAATGGAATTTCCAAAAGAATTCATTCTTACACTGTAAAATTTCTTTGCATGGAAGAAGAAGATGATAATGCATCTTTGAGGAAAAGTATTATACAAGTTAACCATGAACAAAAAGACAAAGCTAACATCAGCTACAAAAAAATCCAAGTATCTAAATCGAATGGATGAAGTGTTTGGAACAATTTACAGTCTCATTTCTCCTGAACTCCTCTTTAACATATCCTCCTGTAAAACCCCCAATGAAGCTTGGACCACCATGGAAGGGATTTTTGGAAAATAGGATGATATGAGGGGACACATGCTTGAGGTGGATTTGATCACTTTGGATCCAAAAATCTTCAACAATCTCCAATATTTCTTTACCAAATATAAGGATTTGTTGCCGCAACTCAAGGCTTGCGGGGTTGATAAATATAAGGAGGAGAAAAAAATGGTTCTTACCATTCTCTCCAAAATTGGTCTGAAATACTTAGTATTTTTATCTACATTTCATTCAGTTAGGCTTGCCTTTGGAGCCATCTGGACAATGCCCTCTCTTGAGGTCTTTATTGAGTCTCTGACATGAGAGCAAAACAAGCTCATAAATATTGGAAAAATCAAAGGCCCAAAGGCACATGTACTTACTATGAAATATGGTAGCGTTAATCAATATCATAAATATAAAGATAAAGAGAAAAGGAAAGCACATGCAAATCCAAAGAAGGAAGGGTACTCAAAACCCTTCAATGATGCCTTCGGATCCAAAGGTGGAAAGGGAAGAAAAGGGGAGAAATGCATTTACTTCCATAATTTAGGATTCCATCCAGAATCTGCATGTATGCAGAAACATATAGATCAAATGGCCCAAATAATTCAACAAAAAAAACTTGGAGCTCACATCCCCGAGGGTTCCAAGAAGAATATGCCAAAATATCATAATCCCAAGAAAGACAATTCTAGCCATGCTTTGATTTCCATAAACTCCTCTCCCGATGCTTGGATCATAGATTTAGGTGAATCACACCACATGGATTCCACAAAAGAATTATATTCTTCATTGGATGCATGAAAAGGTCCTCCTATTCAGATGGGGGACAAATCTCCAGTCGAGGTCACTGGAAAAGGAAGAATTGAACTCACAAACAGAAGCTTCGAGAATGTGCTACACGTTCCCAAACTTTCCATCAATCTTCTCTCTGTGTATCAGATGAAAAAGTCTGGCACTAGAAAGAGATTCATATTCACACTTGATGCAGTGGATATCTATGACATGAAAACCAATTCCAGGGTTGCTACTGGTGAGGTAAATCATCAATCTAGACACTACACATTTTTTGAAATTATTGAACCAGATTTTGCATTACTACTTACCCATGCTGATGAATGCAGTAGGATATGGCACGAAGGGTTTGGGAATTTATATTTCAGATATATGAAACAACTTAACAAGAAGGGAATGGTTGATGGTCTACCTAATATCCAGTTTTCCAAAGGAATTTGTGAGGGATGTGTTCTTGGAAAACACCCTCAAGAGAAATTCGACAAAGGAAAGACTCAGAAGGATTACTTTCCTTTAGATATGATCCATAGTGCCCTCATGGGCCATTTTACGAATCCATCAATAAGTAAATCAAGGTACGTGCTCATTTTTGTTGATGATCTCTCATGCTTCATATGGATTTTCTTTCTCGAGAAAAAATTAGAGGTATTTCAACACCTCAAAGATTTCAAAGCCCTTGTTGAGACACAGTCAGGAAAGAAAATAAAGGTCCTCCGAAAAAATAACGGGGGAGAGTATGTAAAGCATGAGATAAATAATATTTTTCATGAGGCTGGGATCCAGTTGCAGTACACGGTTCCCTATACTCCATAGCAAAATAGAGTTTTTGAGCGGAAAAATAGATCTCTAAAAGAGATGGCATGTTGCATGCTACATGCAAATTCACTTCCACAGAGATTATGGGTTGAAGCACTTAATTGTGTAACCTACATCCAAAACATATATCCCTATAGATATGTCAAGGATAAGACCCCCTACGAGGCTTGGAGCAGCCTCAAACCAGAAGTGACCCACTTTTGTATTTTTGGTTCACGTGCATGGGCCATGATTCCCTCTAAGAAGACGAAATCACTTGATCCACATAGAAAAGAGTGTATATTTGTTGGATACCCCAACGGTGTGAAGGGATACAAACTCATTGATCTTTCCTCGAACCGTCTCATCATTGAGTGAAGTTTCCAATTCGATGAAAGTGTCTCGCATGTACCTCAACAGTTGCATGCAGACACTTTTGTTATTCCATCTGTCAAAGATGATGAGCATGCACATGTTGACTCTTCTTCAGATGAGAGTTATGATTCATAGGATTCAAATAATCCATATATAGATTTAGTACATTCATATGTAGAGTATGTGCATGCAGATGCAGATCCAAAGTTGAGGACCAAGTGGGACAAGACTACTCTTTAGGATGTAGGGGATCTTGTTGGGGATCTAATTGATACTGGGAGGACTCGATCTGATTTCGAGGATCCTCCCTTTTCACTCACTTCCACTGAATCGATGCCACCCGAGAATATTTTCTTGGTTCAGTCTTCAAATCCACAGTCCTATGGAGAGGATACTAGAAATCCCTTTTGGGAATCCTCCATGTAGGAGGAGCACAACTATCTCCTTGAGAACTAGACTTGGGATTTGGTTCCCCTTCCTTCAGGAAGGAAACTTGTTAGGTGCAGATGGGTCTACAGGACCAATAGCACAATAGATGGACATGTTAACAGATACAAAGCCAGGGTAGTTTCCAAAGGATTTCAACAGGTGCATGACATTAATTATGATGAGACATTCACTCTAGTAGTGAATATGGATTCCATATGTTTGAAACTTGCCATTACGACAACCAAGGGATGGGAAGTTCATCAGATGGACGTGAAGAATTCATTTATTCATGACGATCTCTTTGAGGATATCTATATGGAGAAGCCCCAGGGATTTATGCAGTATTCATCTTTGGTTTTTTGATTGAAGAAGTCTCTTTATGGCCTCAAGAAGGCTCCGAGGGAATGGTATGCCAAGATGGACTCCTACCTATTGTCACAAAACTTTGTACATTTTAAGTCAGATCCGAATGTTTACATGCTCAGAATGACTGATTCAATTCTACTCCTAGTTTTTTATGTTGATGATTTGTTGATCACCGATTGCTCGACTTCAACGATTGTTGCAGTCAATAGGATTCTGCATGACATGTTATTGATGATGGACATGGGTCTACTACATTTATTCCTTGGACTTGATATCATTCAGGATGCATCTGGCATCAAACTGTCTCAGGCCAAGTATGCATGAGATCTCCTTGAGAGATTTCACATGATAGACTGCAAGTCTACCTTGAATCCTTTCCTATAAGGATTCATACTTGAGGATGCCAGGGACACTCCACTGGTTGACAACACACTATACACACAACTAGTGGGGAGCTTGTTGTATCTCACACACTCCAGACGATACCTCTCCTATGCAGTTGGAGCAGTCTCTAGGTTCATGCAGAAGCTGCATGAGCTACATTGGAAGGCTGCAAAGCGTATAATTCGATACGTATAGGGAACCATAACCTTTGGGATTCACTATGTAGTAGACTCTACATTGGACCTCATCGGGTTCACTGATTCTGACTAGGTTAGCGATAACATTGATCACAAGTCCACATCTGGTTACTCACTTAGTATTGGTTGCGGGCCTATCTGTTGGTTGAGAAAGAAGTAGGCTACTATTTCTCTATATTCAGCCAAGGCAGAGCACATAGGGGTAGTTAACATAAGCATTCAGGCTATGTGGCTACAACATTTTCTCACTGAGTTGGGAATTTAGTTTCATCGGTCGATCGTAATCTAGTGTGACAACCAGAGCACTCTGAAGTTTTGCAGAGATCCAATTCAGAGGCAGGGGATGAAGCACATCAAGATCCACATGAACTACATATGGGACTTAGTACACAAGGGGATCACTGACTTGCAGTTTTGTCCTTCAACAGAAAAGACTACAAAGATCTTCACCAAGACCTTCACTGAGCAAAATTTCCATTCTCTGCGTAGTTGTCTTGGAGTGAAGGACACAGTTGCCTAAAAACTGTCAATTCTCTAATTTTACATACATTGTACTTTGAGGGGGGGGTTTCCCATGAGGTTTTCCCTCTTTCCTCATTTATTTCAGTGTATCTCTTGTATTTGGGTACCTAACATGGACTTGTTTTCGGGACCCATTCTTTATTTTCACCATAGTGATGTTAGGGGGGGGTGTTGGAGATACTTCACACACACATATGATTTCTTTTTCCTAAGGTTTTCTCTATGTTTATTAGTCATTATTCATTCTCCTATATTTTAGGAAGAATATTCCTCTAGGAAAATATTCCCTTCAGTTTACACTTCAGTTTGATCAGTTGAGTGGAGTCTAGATGCCACATTGGGATCATCACCATGCATTATTGGGATCATCATCAGCTAATGCGCATTGTCCTTGGGATTATCACCAGACTAGCGCATTACTCATGATTCTCTGATCTCCTCCTCACGTCACTATGTTTCAGCCAGTTAACTGAAGACTAAGAGACTAGTTAACTCAGACTAGGTGGTAATTCACTCCCGTAACTGCCTGAGAGACTAGACTAGGTGGCAATTTACTCCCGTAACTACTGGTGTGTGTCCAGATCACTCTAGACCACCATTATGGCACATTGGATTCTCCCCCAATGCACATTAGTTGAGTTATACAAAGTATATCATGTGTAAATTATCATTCATTCATTTTGTTAATGAGAATTCTTCCATTCTTTCTTTCTTGCTTCAATTTTCTCATATTTTCTCTGCAAATTGTGTATGTCATTTGCTAGCTAGATATATTCTGTGCAGGTTCAACACATTTACATGATATAGAGAAGAAAATATAAAATATCCTTTATTATATATAAAACCATTAAGGTAGGGAAACACCATACAACTAATCTTTTTAAGGAAGGGATCCACTAATGTTCACTTTCTTATTTTAGGGGCAAACCTCCTAGTTATACTACAACACCAGGTTCCTTGACATGGTAAGGGAAGGAAAACTGGGCCTTAGGTCATATATGTTTCTTCTAAGTTTCAAGGTCCTATACCAACACCTCAAATCACCACACTTGACCTCCCAATGATATCCTTGGATTATAGATGGGGATATTAATGACATTAGGAAAATTTCACACTAGGTATTAGTCCTAGGGATTTGGACATGGTTTGGGGAGGAATCTAAAGAATTAGGATATAAAGGATGATCATAAGCATATAATTGAAGAAAAATGACTCAAACTACCACATATAACATCCCGAGGACATCATTTTATTCCAAATAGGGATAGGGACATCATCAGAATATTTTGAGCACTAGTTTTTAGTGTTGAGGCCCTTAACATGGTCATGGGAGGAAACTTGGTGATTGGACCCTAAAGTAATCTTTTTGGAATACATGGCTATTAAAAACACATTGAACCACCACCAAATCTCTCTCAAGGTTATCCCTTTGTTTCACTAGAGATATGGGTGCCATTAGGGGATTTTGATACTAGGTACATGATGTTTTGGGCCCTAGACATATTTGAAGGAGGAATCATAGGCCTTACACAATAAAGGAAGCTTCTAAGAATCAAGGTTTGAGAAAAACACCTTGATCCACTACACATGAACTCTAAGCATATCCTTACCCTTTAAGTAGGGATAATGATGATATTACGAAGTTTTAAAAACTAGGTATCAGTATCATGGTCTCAAATATGGCTAGAGGGGAAACCTAGTTCTCATTCCATAAATGAAGTTTATAGGAATTAAGGCTCACAAAAGGGGATATTTGGCCTTGAAGTGGAGTTATGTGCAACATTACATTTTTCAAGCATAGGTTATGGGTCAAGGGTTCTTTAAAATGGTTGTAGGAAGAAACCTATGATTTAGGCCTTTAAAGAATATTTCATGCATCTAGTGCCAAGAAAAACACCTTATACCCACATACATGAGATCCAAAGTGTATATGTTTCCTCTTTGTGGGAATATTGGCACCATTAGGGTTTTTGGAGAAGTAGGTATCAGTTTGAAGAATTGGACCAAGGTCAAGTGATGAAACTTTCTCATTAGGCCTAAAAAGCGTCTTATAGGGATGAAGACTCATCAATGAGTCCTCAAACCACCACAAATTATCTCTCCAAGGGATATTTTTCCTTTGATTTGCAATATGGACACCATTAGAAGGTTTTGAACACCAAGTATACAACATGGGACATTAGAGATATTCAAGGGAGTAAAATCGAGCCTTAGGACCTAAAGTAATATTTCAGGCATGTAATGTAATGTATTGAAGATATTGATCTCCCTCTTGATTGGGATATAGGAACCATTAGATTTTTTTGAGCTCTAGGTATGAGTCTTTTTTCCTTGACCATGTTTGGGGGAGGAAAATCAAGCCTCAATCCCTAGAGGTAGATTTTAAGGCTAAAGGGACATGAATACGAACTTGAACCACCACATATGACCTTTGTATGGGATATTTGTCCTTTAATATGAGATATGGGCTCTATTAGAATGTTTTTATAACTAGATGTGGGTCATGGTGCCTTGAACATCGTTGGGGTAGCAGAACCTAGCCTTAGGACCTAAATAAATATTTTAGGCATATGAGGACGATAATGTCACCTAAAACATGAGTCTCAATTCCTTGGACATGGTTAGGGGAGGAAACATGTACCTTAGTCCCTAAGGGAATATTTTATCCATCCAGAGCCAAGATGGATGAATCAAGCAATCACATATGGCTTCTTGAGGGTATCCTTGGCCTATTATTGGGGATGTCCATGTCACTGGGTGGTTTTGAGTAATAGGTATGTGTACCAGATAACTATAAATGACATATGAAAGAAGGTCATGTCTTAGGTCCTAAAGAAATATTTGAGGTATCTATATCCATGAACATTGAACAATTCCTCGAAGCACAACACATGATCTCTAGAGGGTAACCTTCATCTCTAAGAAAGGATTTTAGTTCCCTCACAAGTTTTTGAGCATTATGTATGTTTCTTAAGGCCTTGATATGGTTGAGGGAGGAAACCCAAGGCTTAGCCAAAGAAAAAATATCCTAGGTGTTACACGTTAAAATTACTCAACTGGATAAGTGTCGCATGTTCCTCTCAATTGTCATAAGTGTCGCATCTTCCTTACAACATTCGCAAGTGTCGCAAGTTGGTCACAAGTGTCGCAAACGTTGTTCAAGCATACTGCCATAGCGACGACACTAAGGAGGCACTTAAAACATCTCATACACTTGATTTGGAGAAGGGGAACTGGTTAACTGAAGTCAAGGAACTCTTAACACCTGAGAAGAGCTATTAAACAAAGGTTCTGAGGGTGAGCTCTCCCCTACATCAGCCTTAGGAGTGCTACCTAATCTGAGGGAGCGCTGCCTAATCTGAGGTAGTAGTTGGCCCATTGAGGAGAATAAGGGGAGGATATTTCAAGTTTAGAAGGTAGTTGCATTCGAATTCTTGGTTCCATCAGGAGATCCCTGATCTAAGGAGGAAGTTCCTCAACTTGTTCTAAAGATAACTCAAGAGGTTAAGCTCCTCTTAACCTATATAAGCAAGCTCTATGATGGTGAAAAGGGGGAAGAAATGCTAGCATGAAACCTATGATGTCATAGGAAACACACAGTCAACCAAAGGAGAGTGATCAGTGAAGCTGCTGTCATCCAGGTTGTGGATCTTTCGATCAAGGGTTAGACGAAGGGGACTTGATGAAGCTGTCGCATTCACATCTACAATTGTAAGTACTGTTGTCGTTATTCTCATTAATATGACACGCTTGACCTGTTTCTTTCTAGTTTGTGTCTGATGTTACATGAACTTATCATTGATAGATAGATCTGTTTTCAAGCTAATATCAATAGAGTAGAAAGTGGTCGTATCTCGTTTGTCTACAGGACTCAGCGAGGAGAAAAGGATCGGAGCTCAACTCGGAGCGTGCAGGGACAAACGTCGATAAAGAGGTACTTATGTTCTCCTTCCTTTTCATGTGTTAGTTTGTATAGATTTGAAAGGAAGTCAGTTTCCATGTTAAGAATTTTCTATCTTAGAGTTAGGGTCAAGCTCTTTGAGGCAATCTACCTGTCCGCAGGGAGATTTTCCTACAACAGAAACTGGCGACCACACTGGGGAGATAGCCTCAAATCGAAACTTCTTGTTTTGATTTCTCCTCATTGACCTTGTTCTACCCCTTGATCATTTCAGACCTGGTTCACTCCTCTTTTGATTGGTTTCATGAGCTGATTGGCTCCCTACCCCATCATACTCATCCTAATTGTCGAGATTGAATTACAATTTTTGGAGTTCTTGACACTTTTGGGAGTTTTTGAACCTGGCGCCCCTGTCCCTATGTTAACAGAGTGCCAATTCTCCCTAATAGCCTTACACAGAGCACTATAACACTCCTTGTCCTTGACAACAGAGCGCCAACCCTCCTTTGGCCAATAAACCTTCCAGAATTGTTTTTTCAGGGTTTTTCCTCTGTGTCTCTCTTGCTGGGTAACCTTGTGAGTCAATCCTTCTTATTTCCATCTTTGACATCTGTCTTTTTCTTGAAGAACAAACATCTTGCTGTTTGGATTTTGTAGCCTTCTTCACTATTGTTGTTGAGTTTTTCTTCCATTTGGAGTTTGAAACCCATGCATTGTCTTTCTCTCCTCGTTGACTGAACGAAAAACGCTGGTGAAGGTCATCAAAGGTCTACATATCTTTTCATTTGGTTTTAGTTAAGATCATTGTTCTTCGACTTTTTCTTTTGGGTGTGAAGTTTGATTTATCTTTGATTGTTTCTTTTCTTTCGCTTCCTTTTTTGATCACAATGAGAGGGTGTATTGTTTGTATGATTCTTGCTTGTGTTGGTCTGATTTTCATTCATCCAAGAAGATAATTAGCAAAGACGAGCATTGTGTTGAATTAATCATTATTCATATGCAAACAATAAAAAGCTTCTTCATGATTGATTGTGCATGTTAGAAGGCATCTCAAAAGTTTTAGCATCACATCAGGATTTGATGGAAGAAAATTTGTTTGAGGACACTCCTTATTAGTGCTTGTTAGTGAAAAGAACTCTCTCTCTCTCCCTTAGATAGATGTTCATCGAAAAGAAATGACTGCTTATCATATTTGATGCATTTTTGGGACTGAGTCATAATTCCATTCGTTTCACTTCCATGCACCCCTTTTTGCATAAAGAACAACTATAAAATCAACGCTAATTAAAAATTATTTAGAACTTTTTCTTTTCTAGGATCCTCCACCAACAGTAGACTAGGTTTAGTACTTTGGATTAGGCTATGAGAATAACTCTCCAAAGTTTCCAAAACAAATAGTAGCATCTTGAGTTAGGGAGAGTCAAATCCAATCATCGTATAAGTCTGCCTGGGATCCCCCTCTCACACAGGGGTTACGCACGAGGTTGCATTTAGGTGAGTTACGGAGATTATCCCTCCGTGGTTCAACTGATTGTGGTGGTCAGATCGTATTATGGGGATCACTTTGAGGTAAATCCACAATTACTGTGTGGAAGCCTTTTAGTTGATTTCAGGCTCGATACCCTGCCTGTACGTTTGGATCGGACTATCGACTGTTCCCGCCCAGGGGCTGACTGCGAATTGGTAACCTTAGTGGCCATAATCTTTAGGGTCTTACATGAGGTGACAGTGAAGGGAAGTCTCATTGTACCTGGAGAAAACATTGGTCAAACTCACTCGGGCTCCTTGGAGGGTAAATCCACAATTACTGCGTGGAAGCTTGCACCAAAGCATAAGTCTGTTAAGCAGGTTGCCATTGTAACTGTTCCACCCCATCCCCGCCCCTTCTGGACTTGATCACGCGACGTTGGATTTCATCACCAACTAGTACGGTCATCAAAAGAAGGTATATTTTCTTGGTCGTGATTCTTATATTTCTATTAGTGTATGTTGTTTCTTTTCGGTAGTTGGCCATAGATGTTTTTTACCGACTCTTTTTCGCCAACATCGACCCTCCACACCGTTCGCGGAGGCTACAAGGACTTCCTCCAGAAAATATGGAAGGAAACACCCCTTTACCCCCTCATTCTACGGAGGAATCTCCTCAACAGAGCGAGGTTCAAGACACTACAACTTCCCAGAAAGAAGTTCCCACTCCTTTAGAGAATTTTTGAATTGTTTTAGAGTCTTTGGAAGATTTCCGCATTCTGGAGGGATATGAACGACGTGTCCTCCAACTGAATTCCGCTGGTGAATTTGTCATCGTCAATCCTTCTGACATTCCGACTGGTTATCATCAAAACCCTTTAGCCAATGACCCTTTTTGGACCGCAGACATTGTTCGAAGTCCACCGCACCTGGTGCGAGATCTTTATGGAACAGGGACAGGTGCCAACGCACCTATTTCCTACACCGTACCCCTAAACCATTTTACCGGTACCACCATTTTTACGGCCACACCGCCCGTTGGTCCGAGCACATCGTCCGTTGGCCCAAGGTCTACTCTTCCCCTCCAGACGGCCCAATCTACAATAGTCCCTCACATCCCGACTATTCCCACTGGTAATGCGGTGGTCAACCAAGCTGCGATTGGCACACCTGTAACACCAAGACCTACACTCCCTTTTGGGTACAGGGCACTTAATGCTTTCACTACCACTACTACCCAAGCCACTACTACCCAAGTTGCACCGGGGAATTCCATACCTATCCAACAACCCGGAGGAACTGGTCTTGGTGGTCCTAATCTGCTCGACGATACTGGTTAGTGATTTACGTCTGGTTCTCAAATTTCGGGAACTCTACCTTAGGCTGGGGGGCACCCTCCCACCGGAGGAAAAATTCCATTTGGGGGGCACCCTCATGCTGGGGGGTAGCCTCAAGTCGGAGTCTACCGTCAACCGTATGGACAAAATGTGTCTGCCACACCTAATCCGTGGAACGTCCCTTTTCCAGGAAACCCATAGTTCTCGACAGGACAAAATTCTCAGACTCCGCAACAACCTCCTTATGGACAAATGCCAAACCCAACCTATAACCCGCAAAACCCATCTGTTTATCCTCCGCTCACACATGCTTCTCAAAACACCTCAAATCCTGTGTACCCTGGTCAAAACCAACCTCATACAAGAGGGCCCACTAGTTACAATTATCCACATAACCCAGTGATTGGCCCCACTGGTGTCCCCATGCCACACCGACATTACCCATAGGTTAACCGAAAACTACCTTTTCTAGCTACCCTAGACCTTCCAGACTTGTCTCGGTTAATGAATGATCCTATTTATCATTCTTCGGTTTGGTCAGCTATTCCAGCTAAACTTCCTTTTGATATCCCAAAAATTGACGAAAAGTCCGGAGAAGACCCAAACAACCACGTGATGACTTTCCATTTGTGGTGTTCATACAACTCCCTCATGGACGATTCTATTCATTTGCGTCTTTTCCAACGAACACTTACGGGTTCCGCAACGAAATGGTATATTGAACTACCACGCGCATCTTTTCACGATTTCAACTCCCTCACCATGTCCTTCCTCACATACTTCCAACTACCCATTCGATACGAGACGGGTACTGAACTATTAACCTCCCTTCGTCAGAAAACTTCCATACATATCTCCGATCATATTCATGAATGGAGACGATGACGAAGGCTAATCAAAGCGGTCATTCCTAACCAATTGTTAGCGGAATGGTTCACTAAATCATTGTTACCCCAGATCGCTCGTGATGTTGCCATGGGTGGTGTGGTCACCGAGGAAGAAGCTATCGCCCGAGCTCAGTACTTAGACTTAGTCTATTCACAATCCGGTACTCTGTACGAGTTGATACCGAATGCTACCCGTGCCACTAACGATCCATCCAAACCATCGTCTGCTTCCCATGCGGATGGAGTTATTGGCTTCGTCAAAACCCAATATACCACCCAGTCGACTGGAACAATTCAGCGGCCCACTTCGACGGCTTCTCCCAATCCGACTGTACCCTCTTCTACCCCCCTCAAACTCAGGTCTATGAGGTGAATGCGGTCCAATCAACCCCTTCACAACAACTTGGGGGCAAGAAGAAAGCGAGAAATAAACCAAAGAAAAACAATAACAACGAACAACCCTAAACTCAACCGTAAACCTCTGCTGCCGGAAAACAACCACAACAAAAATTGAAATTCCCATGTCTCATTTGTGGTGACGATCACTACACTCGAGACTGCCCACATCGCAATGAAGTGGCCAAACGTTTCAAGGGAAATTCACAACCCGCTGTGCTTACTCAGCCTTTTCCACAACAACAATCTTTGGTTGCCCAAACCCCCACGCCAGGGGGCAGTTCCAACCAACCCCATGATGAGGCCTCGACAAGTGCCCACATTTACATGTTTAACGTGGTTAATCTAACCACTCACTCTGCGACATATGACATGCCAGTTAAACCTGATAAGCCGAAGACTGCTAACGGTTCTTCGCCGGACCCGTTACCATCCTCTGTTAATCCTCCGTCTGTTAGCCCTCCATCCGAGCCACTTCAGATTGAGAAACCCTCGTTTGACTCCATCTTACGCCCTCCTAAGAGAACCATCCGGAAATCTACCTTCAATCCTAATTCACGGGCTGCCCAAAATTACAATATTGTAGAAGATTTGGCCCAAGCCCCGTGTGTTATGTCCGCCTTGGAAGTTCTACAACACTGTCCCAGCCAACGTAGAATTCTCTTAGCTTCTATCGGTGCTTTTGATCCTGAATCATCAAACAACCTCACGTTTAATCTGGATGACCATCAACCGCGACTCTCCCACCAGCTAGCTTTCCAAATCGATGTTGTTGTTCACAATCAACAAATCCACCGAACTATACTAGATGAGGGAGCCTCTACCTGTGTCATGTCTCTAGCCTGTTGGAAAGGCTTAAAATCACCTGCCCTCAACAAATCCCCTACGATGTTACGCGCTTTCGATGGACAAGGTTTTCATCCTCACGGGTTATTACAATCCCTAGCCATTCAGTTGGGTGGAAAAACTGTTACCGTTGATGTCGAGGTGGTCGATGCTCCCCTCGATTACAACCTATTACTCGGAAGAAGTTGGTTCTACGCTATGACTGTCATCGCCTCATCGGTGTTTCGATGTGTACAATTCCCCCATCAAGGAAAAATTGTTACCGTCGATCAACTTGATTTTTGTACACCCGACGCTCGCATCCCTGCCACCAACAACATTCCTTTTTTGGGAGACCACCCAGTTACGTATGAAAGCATTGGTGTTGGCTTATTGAAAGATTCTAGCCTTATGGGTACTTTTCCTACCCCACTTCCACCTACCTCACATCATATTTCCATCGTCAATATGATCTCGACTATGCCTTATCAATCCTTGGAATCATATGATCCTTGGATTGTACCTAGTCCTTTGGAATTCAATGTGCTCAGTGACACTATGACACTTAGCCCAGCCGAGGCCGCATACGTAGTTATTCAATATGCCTCTCCCTCTTCCAACAATTCACATTCATTGGCACCCGATGCTTACTCGGTGCCCTCGTGGTTGGATTCCCTGTCATATGTTGTTGATTACATTTCGCAAATTTTTCCTTCAGACGAATCTATTATGGAAATGCTTAGCATTGACGATCTGCCTTGGGATGATAACCATCATCAATCCTCTTTTCTTCTGCCTTTGGAAGAAATTCACCAAGACATACGCTCTGTCTTCCCTCCCGATGTTACCGATGCTCCACAATCTCCTATCCTCACACAAGATACTCTCTCTGAGGGGAACATGGGTAACATCTCCACTACGATCGTGATTGACATTTCGATCAAAGAAGGTGTCGTGGAAAACATGAACCTTGGTGCTAATTGCACACCCGAGGAAGTGGTCTCTTACACTGCTTTGTTTAAGGAATTCCACGATGTCTTTTCATGGAGCTATGAGGAGATGCCAGGGATCGACCCTTCAATTGTCATACACGAAATCAAAACTTACCCTGACGTGAAACCTATTCGACAAAAGCTTCGCCCGGTTCATCCTAAGAAAATCGCAGCTATAAAGGCAGAAGTTGAAAAACTTCTAAAATTTGGCTTCATCTATCCCATCCCTTTGACAGAATGGGTCTCCAACCTTGTTTCGGTTGACAAAAAACAAGGGACCATCCGTGTTTGTGTGGACTATCGATATCTCAACAAAGATTGTCCTAAGGAAAACTACCCTACGCCCTTCATCGACCAAATCATCGATAATTACGTGGGGAGCGTAATCTTCTCTTTCATGGATGGATTTTCTGGGTATAACCAGATTGAAATCTTACCTGCTGATCAACATAAGACAGCCTTTATCTGCCCATGGGGGACTTTCGCCGATCGAAAGTTACCATTTGGCCTCAAAAACGTTGGTGCTACTTTCCAGTGGGCCATGTCGTACGCTTTTCACGATATCAAGCATATCATAGAGTCTTACCTCAACGATTTACCCACCCACTCATCCAATTGATCCGATCACATCGATCACTTGCGAGCGATTTTTCTTCGATGTCAGTTCTACCGTATTCGCTTGAACCCCCACAAGTGCATTTTCGCTGTCGAATCCGGTCGACTCCTTGGTTTCATTGTCTCCAAAGATGGGATCCGGGTGGATCCCTTAAAGATCAAGGCCATTCTAGCCTTACCCCCACCTACCAATTTGACCCAACTCCAGAGTTTGCAAGGCAAAGAAAACTTCCTTCTCCGTTTCGTCTGCAACTACGTCGAGATAACTAAAGGATTCATGCGGTTACTGCAAAAAAACATCCCTTTCATCTAGGATGACACTTCCCAACGCTCATTCAATTCTCTCAAGCACGCCTTGACCCACGCTCCCTTGTTACACCCTCCGGAGTACAAAAAGGACTATATCCTTTACTTGGCCGCCTCCACTTCCACTATTGTGATGGTGTTAGTTCAGGAGGACCCTAACGACAAAGAACATGTGATTTATTATCTGAGCAAGAGTCTATCTGGACCCGAACTCAGATATTTGTATGTCGAGAAACTAGCTCTGGCAGCCGTCATCGCTGTCTAAAGATTCCACCATTACATCTTATTACGCACCACCATGGTGATCGCAGACTCCAACCCCATGTACCATGTCTTGACGCGTCAAGTACTTGGGGGCAAATATTCTAAAGAGATTGTTATTCTTCAAGAATTCGATCTCGAGTTTACGAAGGCTAAAGCCAAAAAATCCCTGGTGTTTGCAGAGATTATCTATAATCTTCCTCGTGCCGATGAAAACATTGAACCTAGAGATTCTCTCCCCGATGAATCTCTCTTCCTCATCAGCACCTCCGATCCTTGGTATAGAGACATTCTCCTCTACCTTCAAACCCAACGTTTTCATCCCAACATCTCTCGTGAAGAGCATCGACACATTCGTCGCCACTCTCGCCGTTATCTCATCATCGGCGACACCTTGTATCGCCGTGGTATTGACACCATCCTTCGACGATGTCTGATTCATGAGGAGGCTGAACATGTTTTGAACGATTGTCACCTTGGCGCCTGTGGCGGTCACCTTTCCGGGATGGCCACAGCCCAAAAAATCCTACGTGTCGGCTACTTTTGGCCCTCAATTTTCAAAGATTGCATCGAGGCCGTCAAAAAATTCCCACCCTGCCAAGTCTTTATCAAGAAGGCACACACCCACCCTACTACGCTACAACCCATTATTGCCATCGGTCCCTTTGCTAAGTGGGGAATTGATTTCATGCAGTGTAAGCCTACCTCAGTCGGGGGGCACGGTTACATCATTGTCGCCATTGACTACTTCACTAAATGGGCTGAGGCTATGCCTACCTTCCTGAACGATGGTCGTACTGCAGCTCTGTTTCTTTTCAACCATATCATAAATCGTTTTGGTGTACCACGTGCCATTGTCACTGATCATGGTGCACACTTCAAAAACTATATGATGAGCGAATTACATGTCAAATTGGGTTTTCTCCATGAAAACTCATCCCCTTACTACCCTCAGGATAACAGACAAGTTAAGGCCATCAACAAAGTCCTAAAAACCATGATCCAACGCATGGTAGGGGAAAACAAGACATCGTGGCATTTACAACTTTTCTCCGCTCTCTGGGCCTATCGCACTTCTGTGAAAACCTCAACTGGATTTACTCCTTTCCAGTTGGTATATGGCATTGAAGCCATCCTACCAATCGAGTGTGAGATTCCATCACTCAAACTGAAAGTAGAACTCCTGCCCCATACTTATGCTAAAGAAGAACGATTCTTGTATTTATCCAAGCTGGATGAAACACGTTGTGATGCTGCTCTCATTAATGAGGCACATCAGAAACGAATTAAGAGTTAATACGACAAATCCGTCCACCCTCGGACTTTCGCAGAAGGAGACTTAGTCCTCGTCTATGATCAAGCCCACTATAAATTGGGGATAGGAAAGTTAGAACCTCTGTGGCATGGTCCTTACATCGTGAAGCGTGTTCTACACAGAGGCGCTTACGAACTAGTAGATCATGATGGAATTTCCCTGAGAGAGCCCCGAAATGGGCTTTACCTTAAAAAGTACTATACCTAGATCACCTAGCATCTATACTTTGTACATTATTGTATTTTAGTTTGGTGTGTCTATTTCTTTTGCGTGCTTGAGTCTTTACCTTTGCCACTCATGACTGTGCTTGTGTTTTCATGCGCAGATGACGTCTTCCTTTCCTATCTTTTTTGGGTTCGTGGATGGCCCTAGTCGACATACCCGGAACATTGCTTCAACAGCATGGGTTATTTACCAATTTGATGAGGTGGTGATTTCAGGAGGTATCTGCTTAGGACCAGCAACCAACAATATGGCAGAATATCACGCTGTCATTGGACTGTTGACCCAAGCCTCCTCTCTAGGTATCTCTCGTATCATTATTTACTTAGACTCCCAACTCGTGGTCTATCAACTCAACCGTATCTATGTTATCCGTAGTCCTATCCTGCTACGTCTCCACTTACAAGTTCGCCGTCTTGAACGAATGTTCGATTACATTGAATATAGACACATTCCAAGAGAACTTAATAGTGTTTCGGATTCGTTAGCTAAGTATATCATGGGTCGGTATCTTTCCCACATATAAGAGTTAAGGAAAGAAAAATTGTACATTACATGTAAATTAAAACACATCATAGACATCATCATGTACAAACCATTGGCACTGTAAAAACTTGAAATTGTANTTCCACCCATACAACGTCGCCTGACAAGCCATACAAAAATATGATCACCGGAGAGACTCTAATCTCCCCGCACTACATTGTGCTACGAGTAACACATCACCGCGCGCACTATGCGCCTCAATAGAGAATTGATATTCTCTGGTACTCCCACAATGTGCCTCTGCAGATGTAAATGCACTTCTCCCCTCCGTAAAGGAGGAATGCCCATCGTGAGGCCTTGGAGGTTTCTCTCAACCTCCCGAAGACCTATCACTGGTACTGCCGGATCTGCTGCAACTAGAATGCCCCTATGACGTCCTAGTATCGGTATATCGGTCGGGCGCACTGCTCCCTTGTCTGCATGTTGAAAACAATACATCTGTTAAAACTCTTCTACATACCCAAAAAAACATATATACATTAAAAACTCAAAAAAACAAAAACTAGACAAGGTATGGCTCAGTCTCTTACCTGACACATCCCAGTATTCCCCCGCGGGCAAAATCAAATCCATGCTCCCGTGGAAATCTACCTCAGCATAAGGGAAGTCCTTTATCCAAAGATACTGTCGTCTCAACCAGGCAAATAAATCGCTAGTGAAATGGAACTCTGACTCTGATACTAGCCTTGGAGATAGACTAGTCCACCTCTCCATCCTCGGTTCATCCACTGGTCGCACCACCAGTGCTATCTGAGGCTGCATCTGGGGGATGCGCTCTAGAAAAAATGAGACCAGAAAAGAGCCATAACCAAACTGCTTCTGTCCCGTCCTGCACTGTGAAACCTGTTCCTTCACATTTCGAAGCAAACCTGCACTCCAGTTGAATAGTGTTGGTTCCAAACACTGAACACCATAAGCCACCTGCGATCTTGATGCCAGATGTGCGCTAGTACTGGCCATCATGCTCGTGATAGCAAACAGTATAGACCAGAGGGGCAACTCTCGAATATCCTTGATAGGGATTCGACCCCCTACCAGTCTTGCTCCTAGGATACAGTGGAGTGCCAGATACACGTCCACTTGCTCGGGTAGCGCCCTCTACCCAGAAAAAGATATGGGAACCCCTCTTTTCGAGAGGCCATTCAAAAAATACACGTCTTCTAACTCAATGGTTAAAAGATGTGTGCCAATTCGGAATCCTTGCTCTGCAACATCCCATAGGCCGATCATATGCTCAAGCAATAAAATCTCTTTCTTCAGTTTTTGCAATTTGAAGAACTTTAGTAAGCCACAAGCTCACAATACGGCCCATGTGCGAGGACTCCGCAAGGCGGCTAAGTCATCCATCTCATGCTCTCTTTCTTTTCACTCGATCATGGTCGCCGAAATTACCTACAAAAATAAATAAATAAATAAATTCATTATTCCCACATTTTGGCAATTTCAACAAATTTTAAAAGCGACTTAAAATGTGAAATCTAAATGCCCACATCATTTAAAATGATCACACCCTCTTTTACAATCACCATGCCCTTCCCTAGCCATTTAACATTCATCAAACAACAATAAAGACGTTTAAAAAAATCAAAATGACTTTGTGGCTGCGTGGGCGTATGGGAAGGTTTTTCATGGGTTCTTTTTCCAAAAAACGACTCATCCAATCAGCTATTGAGGCGTTGTCATATTGGCCACCCTTTTCTAAAACGCTTTTGTAAAAAGAATCCCCTTTTTCCATCATTTTTAAAAGAGGTCGATTTTGGTCTTTTTGGGCAATTTAGGGCTTCATATTTTAAATTAAATGATGCTATTAAAATGAATGTGAAACCATGTGTTTGAAAGAAGAAGATATGGACATCTACCTGGTCCAAACGGCAAGAGAAACGGTGAATCGTAGCTCCGGCAGCGAACATAACAAGATCCACCTTAAAACAAGAATCTCCACTACTCCAAAATCCTTGTGCAAAATGAAATGGTAAATGGAATTTTCATTGTATTGTTATTTATAAATTTTCATTTTTACAAGGTATAGTCATTTTTGGGTTTCTCTAACAACATAATGGCTTCGCTAAACCTC